>JARKHS020036083.1:0-36333 GCA_030143305.2 Amblyomma americanum | reverse complement strand
TGCGTGCCGCATTTGAGCGTGGTGCGCTTCGCGGGGCTGGTCTATTGTCCGTTGCAGTCGTGCATTATGGAACACAGCACACACGACCTACCGCAGAATTAATATCACATGCGTCTTCACACACATGGTTCACACACACGGCGCGAAAACAACACAGAAATTATAACATTTAGAATGACATGAAATTTTGCAAACATAATTCGACTCTTGCTTTACTTGGTGCTCCAAAACTTTCCAACTAAACATTTGCACGCCTAGATCGTCAGGGCTGAAGTTTGTAAATAAATGTTGGTTATTTGGCTAGTTGGTAAATAAAAAATAAACAGCTTAACTGCGCGGCTAGGTTTTCAGCAAAAGTGGATCAGCATAATTTTTGCACATTTTCTCGACATTTGCTCTTACTTGTAGTGATTCGTTTGTTAGCCTTATTGCTGAAAGCGATGTATTACAGACACGAGGCGTCTAATTTTTTTTCGTTGTAGTCGACTCCATTGACTAACGCCTCCATGGAAACCACTTCTGTTCCGCCACTTGAGAACAACCCCTTGGTTATGAAATACCGTCGAAAGACTAATGTGTGCGTGTTTCAAGCCTATTCTGCGCGGTATTGAGTGCACTTATGAGCCACTCATGTCTCGTGTTGGTCGGAAAGCATTTTTAATGCCTTAAAACAGTCATGATGCAGGTGCATTTTCACTGCATTACCCCCCTTTTTTTTTCTGCCGATGTTGTTGTTTGGTCTCAGCTACTGATATGTCCGTGCGGGACGGGCACTCAACATGGCATGCCAGTTGTATAGATTTAAGGCCCTCAAGCTCTGTACAATTGCGAGGGGTTGCATCGCAGCGGCAGTTCAGAAAAGAAGGTAATTGAAGGTCAAAATAATTTATATCAAGTGATTGGGGCGTTATATGCTACCGCTTTACTACTGAGATGTTCAATAAAACCGTATACTGTTTGTTATCATGAAGCGCTGGCGTGGTTTTAAAGAGAGCTTAGTTTTCAAATACGTCGTTAAAGCAACAATTTCTCAGCTACTGCTGGGTGATGCATTCCGGGATGGCCAGAAGTCATTGCGAATGTTTTCCTTTTTTTTATGTCACATGCTCTTTTTCATTTAACAAACATATCTGTTGTTGCACCTAAAACTTCTCTTGGCGCTTATGTCGCCGTAATATTGCTTGTTCGCGCCTTCTTTTTTTATTATGTCCACGTCACGTTAGGGAACCTGCACGTCGACTGCACTACTTGTCTATAGAGTTTCGACATAGCGCTTGGCTTGTCCTCTGTCGGCTTTTTATAGACACGCTATACACCCTTGAGAGCTTCCCTTGAAAACATAATTCACACATCGGTCCGATTTCGGCATGTCGATCGACTAGGCATCGCCTCCAGAGGGCAGGGCGGCAGGCTCAGGCCTGACGCTGGTTCAGGTTAGAATACCAGGCAAAAACCGCCTTTTCAATAATTCACATATTTTCAGAAAGCGTTGTAGCTCTGTTTCGCGTAAACACAGGTGCTCTTGGGCAGACGTGAACTGTAAAGATGACCTTCCCAGGAATTTTCGAGTGACTGGGGTCGCTCGCAAATACCGTGGGCGCCCGTATGTACAGTACTCACGGATTGAAATAGGACATTCGGAGCGCCACCCTTGCAGTGCCACGCAGGCATGTGGTAAACAACAGGCCAGCTCGTTGGCTACTGGAAGGAACAATTCTGCTTTGTAGATGTTCTCCCCCTCGCGCCATACCACAATGCACCACCTTGGTTCCATGAGTATCTACGGGCGGCGCTCCATGAAGCGACGGCCACGCGCTCCGAATGTCCTATTTCAATCCGTGAGTACTGTACGTATCGTTGGCGCGCCGTTCCAGATGTGTATAGCAGCACCAAACGTTCACTTGTATGTTTGGCGGATGTCATTACTTCAACCCTGCCTAAATCGCTCGGGAAAAGTTAAGCTCTATTCCAATGCGCTCGTAGCTTGTGAACTGATGTAACTGCATTCACACTTAGCTTATTTATTTCTTTTAAGATCATCTTGAATAACGCCGAACATAGAGGACCCCAACGGGGTCAGGGCTCTACGCAGCACATGCGACGCGTTCCTTGTTTCTTTCAGATTTGCGCTTCGCGCCATTCAATTGAAGTGTCCTTACAAACGAAGCGCACTGCCAACAAGCAATTTCGGAGTACGCTCCCTGACTCCAGTGTCGTTGGAGTTCATGCGGCGCATCAATTCCTCCGTTTCATTTTTCCTTAAACCAGATTTGGGGGAAAAAAATTGAGAGAAAACTGAGCAAGCGAGAAGATGCAAGGTTAAACGGGGCAGTCGAAAGAGCGTACCGCAAATGTTCTGCGAACTAGAGGCACCCTGCAGTGAGCGAAGCGAGGCAGAAGCGGAAGGAAGACCACGGCACCGGTAATGGAGAATACAGTAGCACTCATCCCCCCCCCCCCCCTACATTCCCTTCCTATCTGCGCCCTGCTGCCTTCTTTGCTTCAGCTTTTTGTATATTCTATTGGTACAGCGTCTGTTGGCGGCGCTAAAACGAGTAGAGCTACATGAGTAAAATAAACGAGGCAGAGAAAAGAAAACAAACAAACAAAGCTAAGAGTATTTCGCCGGGTTACAAATTTGGGAGTCAGTTTGGAAGGTTGGCTGGCGAGTCTGGTCGACATTATACTCCACTTCCGTGCCTTAATCTGCTGCATTCATCCTGGCAATGCGAACGATTGACGAGAAACGCGGGGTTCAAGGAGAAAGCAAGAAGATAAAAAGTGAGGAGCGACAGCAGCGCACAAATATGCCAACAACAAATGATGCGCTTGGCACACACGGAGAGACACACACGCGCGCGCGCCACGGCCTAGAGTGCGCCTCGAACTGAAGCGAATGGAAACAACGTTCGTGCTACGGAAAGCAAAATATAGAAGCGGTCTAGAGCTACTGAAAGCGACAACGAAACAAAACACACAAATAAAACAAGCGAGATGATAAAGTGCAGCAAAAGCAGGAGAGACTCTATTGATAGGAATTGAAAAGCAGCTTGCCGTGCTTGCACACCGGGAGAGGGCGCCAGTGAGCAGCGCCTACCATTCATAAGTTCTTTTTATGTGTGTATATCGCTATCATCCTCGGCCGCTGGGTGAATTTTGATCCCCGAACCGCCGGGCGCTTCAATTTGCGGGGAAAGGACCGTTACTACACGCTGCGAAGAGGTGGGGGGAACTTCTTCCTGGCCTGTCCTCGTCTCTCACGCGACTCCCGCTCCGCTGCAGCGTCGGTCTTCTTTGCTTCCTCCGCCCTCGGCTGCTGCCCGCCTCTCGTTCTACCAGACGGTCATGAAAAAAAAAAAAAAAGAAGTCGCGTGCAAAGGATTTTGAGAAAGTAAACAGAGTTCGGGCGCGGGTCAAAAGAAAGGGAAAACACGATACCCTCCGAGCGCGCACAAAATTCAAAGGACTCGCGGCCCTTGGCATTCCGAAATAGCCCCCACCCATCGCGCATCTGGATCGGATTGTCGCGTGATGTATGGTGCCTTCTTTAGTGCCCGCCGCGGCGGGCCCGACTCACTCAAAAACGGTTCGGGGTCAGAGGTCGAGATCTTTAAACTCCGTGCTGAATATCGTTTCAGCTGAGTAAGGTACTCACCGTGGTAGCTACTGGGGCTGCTGCTGCTGCCGCCGCTTCGAGTCGAGCGCGCTATACCGACGCGAGCTGTATAGAGAGCAAACATCGCTCGAGTTTGATGCGCTCTGATCTTGTTCCGGTTGGATGAACCGCTGCTTTTGTAGTTTGGGTGCGATCAGCACGACCTTCCTTGCTTTATTTTTGTTTTGTTTTTTTAATTCCTTGTTACACATTAATGACCTGTACGGCAAAAAAAAAACGCGAAGAAAGCAAAACAACAATTTATTTCCGCAATTACCATAAAATGACTTGCCTCATTTTTTTTTTCCAGTACTGCCCATTGCGCCCAGTGCAGCAATGCCAGATTTCGGTGAGAAAGGGAAGGGGGTGTCTTTAGAAACGTGGAAAACTGAGCGAGTTGGTGCATGCTTGGGCAAACTGAAGCGGTTGAAATCCAAAGACGAAGTAACCTAACAAAAATACGAGTGCGATGTCCCCGGTTCAATGTCCCATCGCTTCGTGAGCCTACTTAAATGGGCGCTGTCTTCCAGCTGCTGCTGCCTACCAAAGGGCATTTTTTAAGCACCAATGGCGACGCTTAAACCACGTCGCCACTGCAAACTTTCGTTTGCAGCCAAATCAAGGAAGTAAGTGTTCATTCGTCACTAACAGTTTTTAAATTTTGAAATGCCGTTAGCAGTTCCTCGATAAAAGATGTCAAAAATGCACGTTACAAAGCTCATCATTAAGGAAAGTGGCCAGCACTGCATATCTACGGTCGGCTGCACAGTTTGCGTGGCAGACGCAAGAAAGAGCAAGATGAACAACGATGAACAACAAGATGAACCTGGAACCGTCTGATGCCCTTGGCGCGTATACGGCCTCCTCGCTCATCCCCATCCTGAAGCGGACGCGTTTTGTGCCCTTTGCTGACACTTGCTATCCTGTTTGTTTCTTTATCTTCGCATCTGTTTCCATGTTTTCAAGCTAAATAAGCAGCAAATGTATGAAATTTGATGAGCACTCCTTTTGTCTGTAAAGTACGCAACGACATCACCGTCCAGTTCGAGGCATGCGTGCACGCACGCTGCCTAGACGGTGAGCAAATTCAGCTTCTTTTTTTTTTTACTTCCAGCAGCTGCTTTTCGCAGTTCGCTCCACAGTCAGCGGAATTTCTCACCGTGATGCGGTTGCCACGCAACAGTTTCACGAGGAACAAGGATTTCGCTGGCGCGGCAAAGTGCGTGCTTCGAAAATAATTATTTCCGGATTCGATTAATAGCGACGTGCGCGCGAGTGAAGCCGTGCACTTAGACGGCTCGCGAAAAGGTACAAAAATAAAAAAAAGAAAGGACCAGACACGAGGAGGCGAGGCAGAGGAGGGGACGGCCGAGCCCAGAGACGACCGGAGAGGGCAAAAACAAGGAGCGACGCGCGTCTGCGTCGCCCCCGAAAACAAAGACGCGCGCGTCCCATTCAAAGGATGCGGAAGAAATAAAAAGCAGCCAGGACGAGGGTCGAGCGACTCGACTGAAAATAACGGGAAAGAGGCCGCCGTCGGGAGCGCGCACTGGGAAAACAAAAGGGAAGGAGGAAAGGAAAGGCGCGGGGAGAGAAAGGGAGGATGTTAGCCAGCAATCCTCCGATGAGGACAAGCGAGGAAGAAAGGGAGGAGAGAGAGAGAGAGAAAAAGGCGAGAAAGGGAACAGGAGCGTCCTCGAGAGCCTTTTGTTTCGTTCGGCGCTCGACGTCCCGAGACTTCTTTGTTCTCCGAGGTTGCTATTCTCTAGGAACCGCAGGCTGCAGATATATCTCGGACGGCATGTCGTCCCGCATAGCTTCCCTCGCTGGCGGCACGCGTGGAAGCATCTTGCGGATTTGCGCGGCTGTCGCGTCGAGAGGCGCGTACTCTTCTACGCCGAGCGCGGCGGTTCCGCGTCACTGAGGCTTCGCTTTGCTCAGCAGTGTACACGCTGTGCGCGCGCATGCGGCTAGCGCCGACTGCACACGGCAGCAGGCACGCTGCCGCCCTCCGCATCTCACCGCGTCCTCCGCGCGTGGAGGAGGAAAAAAAAAAAAAGAAGTGAACCGAGAAAGGAAGCGGTACCACCCGACTGTCGCCTCATCTATATGCCGGCTCTTCGTTTGAGAGCGTGCTGCAGTTCTTTTCAATTGCGTTTTTGTTTCCGTTGGCTGACGAACTGCTCCTTCTCGCAGCAGATTCGTTTTCTTTTTTTTTTACTTTTCATGAAAGAGATTGAGCAACAAATATAAAAAAAATTATACAAACACGCGCTCCTCAGCGAACAGTAACAAATAAGAACACGACGCTGACAGCTGTAAACTCCCTAGTGCTGTTGAATACGAAACCGTGTACTTTTAACTCTCTTGCCGCGATTTTTATGTACGCGGGCGTGTAAGGCGCTGTAATCTTCATTACCAGCGTCAGCTTTTTCCTCTTGACAAAAACTGACAATTCTTTCTTAAGCTATTCAAGTGCGCGTTCTGTTCTGAACAAGGCAATAAACATGCACGGCTCCCGTTTTTGTTCTAGTGCACTTGGGATTCGTATCTCTTCGTTAGTCATCTAGTTCGCGTCTAGTTAGTGTCCTGACGACTGCGACATTACGAAACCGCTGACTTCCGGAACACTGTGCAAGTCGCGTCGCCGCCGTAAAGTGTTTCAAGTAGCGCCACGCGCAGGCGCTTTGCGCGTTGGTCGGTCGGCGGGTTCTAAACATTTGTGCCAAGATCCGGCACTCAACGGTGAGTACAGAGGCGCAACAAAATAAATGTGGTAGCGTCCGCAGTAATGCGACAGCTGTCACTTAGCTCCCACAACGTATTCTACTGTTTTGTTAGCATTAAATGCTCTTAACTCCCATTCTCGCTAAGCTAAATCGATCATACTCCCCGAAGATGAGGGCGAACTTCTCCGATATACAGGATGTTCAAAATTGAGCGTTAGAGATTTCTTAAAATTAGTTACTGTGTAATGCGTGAAATCCATCTCTGCACATAAGTTATGCAGCCACAGGCACACAAAGTGAGATAATCATTGTCACCGACAGGCGCTTAAGTAACTAAAATCAATTAACGTACTTTTTACTGACTGTAATAAGCGGGCATGTTCATATTGGAAACTTACAGACAGCCTTATTCCAACATAATTTCATTTGGCAGAATTCTCTCAGCATGCGTCGAAGCCGCCGCGGTGGCTCAGTGGTTATGGTGCTCGGCTGCTGACCTTTTATTGCCTTTTCAAACTCTCAAGCTTATTGCACATTCTCTTATTTATGGCATCCTCAGATATGAAGTCACTGTGTTTTATCACTGCTCAAAAACTTGGCGAATGAAATTAAATGCTATACTAAGGAACTTTCTTCGATCCGTGGCATACATCATGGACGTTTCACCTGACTGCAATTTATTTTCGTTTTTACAGCTGCCCTCTTTTGATGCCCTCTTCCATCATGTAGTTATTCGTGCTCACTTTTGGGACAGTGAATCTTTGGTTTCTTTCATTCCTGTTCGTCCTTTTCGACATCACCCCCGTTTTACGGTACCTCGTTGCTACACTCATTATGGCCACTTCACTCGTAATTACTATATACGAAAAATTTTTAATTCCCACCTGATTCAATCTTTTCAGTTTTTTCGCTGTCACAATTAAAGCATTTCTTTAAAATCCTGGTGTAGGTAACTTAAACTGTTTCTTTG
Organism: Amblyomma americanum; assembly: GCA_030143305.2. Taxonomy (NCBI): domain Eukaryota; kingdom Metazoa; phylum Arthropoda; class Arachnida; order Ixodida; family Ixodidae; genus Amblyomma; species Amblyomma americanum. The sequence goes on along the minus strand of JARKHS020036083.1, from coordinate 28,979 downwards.
TTCTTGTTTACTTTTGGTATTAAGGCTATTCTTGTTTGCGTTTTGTCACGCCTGTTTTGCAATATGTTTGTCATTCACGGACTGGCGGGTACTGCCCTACAAGCCTTTAAGACTTGGGCAGACCTGTCTTAAAATTGTAAACATGTTTTCTTAAAACTAAAGGCGTTTATTATTATTATTATTATTATTATTAATATTATTATTATTATTATTATTATTATTATTATTATTATTATTATTATTATTATTATTATTATTATTATTATTATTATTATTATTATTATTATTAACTGCAGCGCGAAAAAAAACAACCGCACAGGTTTGCAGCGTTTGTCCGGGTCTTGAGTGTTTTCTTCCCTGTGTGGTTGTGTTTTTCGCGCTGCAGTTATGTCTGATCTATTGAGGGAGTTTCGATGACGCCATGGAACATTACTGAGACACCAGAATTGGTTTACATATGCAGGTTATGTGTCTGCATACGTAACTAAACTGATGGGAATGCTATAGTGGTGGCTACCATTTGATACAGCGTCCCGAACGACAGTTAGTTTGGTTCATAAAAGTGTTTCCTGTGCACTCAGGGTAAATATTTTAGGCAAGCGCGGAACTAAAATGTTCATCCAGTATTTTGCGAGCAAGGTCCTGAGCTGCGCGTTGTGACCCTGAAGCTAACAGATTTTGTACTTCGTTGTTTTTGCTTCTTTGGAAATGCAGTAGACGCTGACCAAAACTCAAAGAGCTCGGCAGCCGTTATGTACGCTTACCTTTGTTCCTGTCAATGCTTTTATAACAAAGACAACCATGAAGTCACTGCGGATCTGTCACCAGAGCACGCTGTTGTTTACGACGGCCGTTTGCTCTTGAAACAGCTCCACACGCGCTTCACGAAAGGGAGAAGGAAAGAGAGAGAGAGAGAAGTTGTTGCCAGGAAGAAAGAAAAGGAAAGTGCACAGGCCTGCCCACTGGCTCAAGCCGAGCCACAATCGCTACCACGTGCAGATAGTAGGAGAGTTGAAAGATGGGATAGAAAGACAGGATAGTAAAGACGCGCTAAAGACAAGGCCGATCCCGGAGGCAGTGCAATACCGGGCCAACCGGTGGCGGAAGTGAAGCAACCTTCAAACTCTCCGCCACATTTCCAAAAATAAGTCCAATTGGACCCGTAACAGATACTCTACGGGGTCCGGACAATGCACTAATACGGAGCCCTGGCTCTTCCTGCAATATACACAGACCTTCACTTCCAGTGCGCGCGATTGCAAAGCAGCGGAACTGGAGACCTCTGAAACGGCCGTACTACCTCAAACACCCTTGATTCACGTGTGTGGTTGAGCAGTCATGTGCTGTCGCAAACAAAATATCGTCACAAAAATTCACATGCAAGGTACAGAAAGGCTTGCCGAGACTGTCAACAGCGTATAGTGTTACAATGCGCGGAACAAGAAATAAAAACGAGCACGACAAACAAAGACAAAAACAAAACTGCGGCAGCACGAGGTGCTGGGGCCACGGAGTTGCGTGTTTCTTTTCTTCTTCTTCTAAGCTGTCTTCCAAGGTGTAGAAGGGCAAAGTTTGTGCTTTACTAAGTGCCCACGGGCGATGTTAGGTTCCGAACTTTCACAACTCCCTGGGCCTCGGCGCCTCGGAAGGCCACTTTCAGCATGAAAGGACGAGCGAAGAGCGCCGGCTGCTCCTAGGTTCGACACGGCGTCCGTGGCGGTGCACGCAGGCCGAACTCTGTTTGCTCGAAGAGGAGGGATCGATAGGAAGCAGTTGCTTTGCACCGGAAGATAAAAAAAAATATAAAGGTGGAGGAGGGGAAAAAAAGGCAAGGAGAAAATTATGGTCGGCGCCAGTGCACTCTGGGGAACACAGTTTAAAAAAATATATTAAGGTTTGGGAACCGACGAAAAAATGCAGGCAGGTCAACAAACGCGCAGTTACGCGCACAAACGTACGCACAGAGTATATGACGATTCAAAACTTTGACTTTTTTTTTCCGTTTCTGTATTTCACTGGTTCAACCTTCCGTTTACAAGTGCTCGGCATTGATATGAAAAGAAAAAAAAAACGAGGGAGGGGGGTTTGTGAGCGCTAAATGAAAAAAAGAAGAAGAAATAATAAAACTTCGGTTTTGCGAGGATGAAGGACACGAGTGAGGGGGAAGGTGGGGCTGGAGGGAAAAGAAAATGGCTCGAATCCCACCAACGCGGCGCTCGCCGCAACGCTCGTGGCTTACGGGCCCGGTCACCGAGGTGCTAAAAAGAAAAAAATGTAGCAATAATAAAGCTAAGAGGCGAAAGCGAACAGATACACCGGGGCTTTCTGGCCGAGAAGCAGTCCGAAGTGGCGAAAAACGGTTTTCGATAACCCCAGATATACTTCGATCTTAGCGGGATGTGAGCGAAGAAAACGGGCGGGGACTTGACCACTTTTTCTACATTCTGCCTTTTTTTTTTGCGGATGAGAGATATAGTTTCAAAGCGCTGCATAAGTTTCTATTTGATTCTGTATGAGTGAAATGCAGGAAATGCTTTAGCTCATACTGGGAGTTCGTCGTGGCACGCTCTGGTCTAGCAAACGTATGCTGGCATTGCGGCGTACAGGTCGAAGCTGCTGACGCGCTAGACTGCGTGCGCTTGTCTGCACTTAACGCGAGAGTTTTAACTCAGATAAGCACGCCTGTTAGGTGTACGCAATCTAGCGTTCTTAGCCACACTGATGAGAATTTTATGGCATCGCAGTTGGGGAACATATAATAGTCACTACTGAACCAAATTTCCGCCCTTTTTGACACGCAAAGCGCGAGTATAAAACGTCTAGCAATCATTTTGTGCGCACAGAGAACCGTACTTTAGTTTCTTCTTACCTTAGAGGTGATATCATATTCAATAATAAGTGGCAGTAAGTGAAATAACTGCGTGAGGGGGAGAGCTGGTGAGGGGGATATTTTCTTTTCACAGGGACAGACGTATGATAGTACACACCTGGACCCACCGCCTCTTTTTATTAATCTGTCTGGAGAACGTTCGAACACGTAAGTGCCACTCCCAGACGAAAACGGCGATATCGTTTTGACATGTCGCCCGACAACTCCGTCGCCATGCCAGCCGCAGCGAATCTTAGCAACCAAAAAGGGTGTTTCTCCGGATTACCATTTTAATCCATTTTCTCTTAGTTTCTTCCTTCAAAATGGGGCGAAATGAAAGAGCGCTTACTTGTACAATTCCTCCTCCACCCCGTATGCAGTGCCGCCCTTCGAAATCCTAGAGAATAACCTTCATTAAACACATGTCTGCCCACTGGCGTCGAGCTTCGCCGCGACCCCATTTGATCCAAGACAACTCTGGAACATGTCAACGATTAGTGTGACGGCCATTCTCTCATTCAGCACCCCTGCGAAATGTCTGTAATGATTAACAGCTACCGCATGAGAGTAGCCTTTGTCTGACTCCGTCAGTGACCCGAAAAAAAAAACGAACAACTGGCGCTCATAAAAATATTTCGCCCTAAAATATTCCCGAAAGTAGACATCGAGAAGCCGCAGACCTGTCATCTCGCTGGGTAGTGAAAGAAAGACCCAAAAGCCTTCTTGCCCGCAAATCGGTCCAGAGCACTGCACTGAGCGTGTTTGCCAAAACCCGAAAGCGTTCATACTTAGCAAATGTGCGCTTGTCACCGAGCACACATTATTCGACACTTTCAGATTGGTATAAAGTCACAAAAGCCTCTAGGAGTTGTACTCTCTTTGGTCGTCATGCAACCTATCTAACGAGTGCCTCGGTTTTTGAAGGCTGAAGATCATCAGCGCTTTCTTGCAAGTGTCCGTGCATGCCTCAGTCTCAATTTGCTACTGAATGGAAATGTGCGCGCCATTACGCATTTGCTTGTGTGTGCGCGCGTATGGTGTTGTAACGTCGGCCCCGCTTTGCTCACGCAGCCACCGCCAACGCTATGTGAAGAAGCGGGCGACTAAGTAAAACAAAAAAGCGGTAGTTACCAGCGGGACACGGACAAATTACAGCGCAAAGGACTCCTCAACTCGGAAATGGTTTCAAATGGCAGGTTGGAGCCGAAGGGCCGGATTAGGCCCCCATTGTGCAAGGGGCACTTGCGCCACGAGAGGTGGCCAAAGTCGGACGAAAGCTGCCATAGGTAGACGTCTGGACGGATGGAATCGAGGAAGAAGCAATGACAAACGCTCGCACTTGAGACCGAATGCAGCCCCCTGGAATGGAAACCTATAGGCTGAAGGCACGCAAGAAATTAAAAGGAGAAGGTATCGGTGTCGAGGCGGCCAAAGAGGGTCGTTTTTGTTCGACCCGCGGGAACCGGCCTCTATGCCTGGGAGATGGGCTAGTAGTTAACGCTAACGGCCCAGGGGGAAATTACGACTGTGTTAACGACCCATCCGAAATCCCATTGGCCTCTCGCGCGACAGTCTTTACCTCTCCTAGGGAAAACGGAAAAGATAGCACTTGCTCCTAGCCCAGTGCGCTCTTCTTCTCTGTCGCCGAACGACTTGCGGCCAGAAAGGCTCCGGAGCTCTAAGTGTTACGCTCAACGCAGGCCAGCCACTTTGGCTCTACGTATTATGTCGGAGGTGGCCGCGCCCGCAGCGACACCGCAAGGGAAGAAAAAGGGAGGCGGCAAAGGAAGATTTATCGAGGACGGGCCAGAAACGAGGTACGAAGCGCGATGGAGTACTCCGCCAGGGCCTTTGCTTGGTTGGTATGGATGACGGAAAGGAAAGGCCTCACGTATCGAGAGTTCTAGGGCACAGCGAAGTGTGAAAAACTAGCAGCGAAATTGGGCTTAAGTAGGTTAGAGAGAGCTGCAAAACATGACCCATTCCCCCTCCCCCCTCTCTCCTGCCCCCACTTCCACCTACCAGAGCACATGTAAGTCTTTATAAAAAGTAAGGTGCCCAAAAGGTTTTCTCCTAAACCGTGTAGCATCCGTGTAAATCGTAGGTTTCGTGGGGGTTGTTCATCCCGCTTTCAGGAAATTTGGAACACTCGCAGTGCCTAACGAGCCGCGCGCGCACGCACGCACGCACGCGCGCACACACACACACACACACACACACACACACACACACACACACACACACACACACACACACACACACACACACACACACACACACACACACACACACACACACACACACACACACACACACACACACACACACACACACACACACACACACACACACACACACACACACACACACACACACACACACACACACACACACACACACACCACACACACACACACACACACACACACACACACACCACACACACACACACACACACACACACACACACACACACACACACACACACACACACACACACACACCACACACACACACACACACCCACACACACACACACACACACACACACACACAACACACACACACACACACACACACACACACGTGGTTGTTTTTGGCTTTTGGCTTAGAGTTGTTTGGTTGGTAGTTGTTTGTGGCTTTGGACGCTCGTTTCCAAATCTCGCCCTATTTCTCTCCGCCACTGGATATAGCATGCGGCGCACTTTGCAAACTTCAAATGTCCGAACACACGTCAATTAAGGCTGTCGCACTGGGAAACCATCCCCCGAATGTGAGGCTCGTTAAACCGAGCCAAACGTATTACAGCAGCATAAGTGTGCTAAATGGGATACCACATGCAAAAAAGTTAAAGCCGGGAATATAAAAAAAAAACAGAAAACTCATGCCGTTCACTGGGAATAGTACGATGACATTTGTTTGCGTAAGTAATCGTGAACATTACGCGTGCTCTCACATTGGCCCATCGGGCGGGTAAGGTCAAACAATTCCTTTGGTGGCTGCAGTGATGGTAAATATCACGCACTTGCTCGCGTACGGCCGGAAGCGGAGCATGACAGCTACCGCGTCGAGCTGCAGTGCTTCTCAGCGAGGGTTTTTCTGCAGCTGTGAAAGAAAGGCAAAAGAAGGTCACGGGTGCGCTTCAAGCGGTACACTATAGCAGTGACCTTTGTATACGTTTTCCCGACGATGCAGTAGCGTTCCTTCACGACGACGCCTCCCGTTTTTCATGCGCGATGGACGAGAGCCATGCGTAGTCGGCGGGCAGGCGGACGTTGATGCGTACAGCGGAAGCAGCGCTCTATCCGCGCCTTTCCTTTTCATCGCACGAACGGTTCTGGCGCGCAGAAGCGCGGTGAGAAAGTGGTGCCAACAAATAGGAGCGAGGCTTCGTCCAGCGCCGAGCTCGCCGACAGTACAGAGGTCAGGGAGAGCCGAAATCCCGAGGGGGCCACGTGGCCGAAAAGTGCGGCCGACTTTAATAAGACGTCGGCGGCCCCCGCGGAGAAAGCGCTGCTGCGGGTCACGGACCACTTAATCGGAGGAGGAACGCCGCGCTCCTTTCATATACGAGCGCCGCCGAGAAAGACGTAACGACTGCGGACGAATTGCGGCGGCCGCTGTCGGCCCTCGGGAACGCCAACTGGGCCTCCTCCGCCGGCCCCCGGTGAGTGATGGCGGCCGCGTTCCTTCTGGTGCCCCACTGCGCGGGGAAATATCGTTTTTTTTCCGGCGCCTGCGGATGACGGCGGTCGACCTGCGCCCGCGGCCATGCGGCCTTTGTACGCACATACGCGGCAGCGCATGCAAAGTGCAGCGGCGGAGGCCCATCCCGCCCGCTCGTTCGGAAGGCGCCCCTTCGCCGTAGGCGCCTTATCGACACTTGCGTGCACGCTGTCGTAGACCGCGCCAGATATTGCGCGCCCCTTGGCTAGACCAACGGGGGCGTCATCCGCAGAACCCAATTACCGTCCATTCATAGTAGATAAATAGCTCCGGAAACCAACAGCATGACATTTACCAGTTATTGAGGGGATAATGTAGAACAGCAGACCAGAAGAAAAAAAAATACAGGTATTCGCACAGTACTGAACTGCATGAAGAAACTGCAAGATCTTTCAGTTTGTGGTGGCCAGCTATCACCGTGCAATAAATAAAGCGCCAAAATTGAAAAGAAAATAGAAGCAGCTTGATTTTCTTCATGAGGGCGCCATGCGACACCGCAGGCGTCTGTGAGCGGCGAATCACTGCATGACGTGGGCCAGAAATATTCCGCCTTAAGGATGTAACGCGATAGAAGTCTGTAGACCTCTATAATTACAACATACTCATTCGCATACACTCGTAATATACCGTTATGCATAAAAGACCACACGACATGCATATAAACATCCGCTTGTTCCCAGACTGTGCAAGAGCATGCCTTGCGTAGTTGCAATAAAGAAAAAAAAAGTGCCTTGCGTGGTTTAGTCGGCAGCGTATCTGGCTTGCAACCGAAGGGGCATGGGTTAGAATCATGCTTGAGAAGTTATATTTTACCATAGCCATGCTTACTGTTCTGAAAGAATTACCGCCATTGCATTTCGTGCGTCTTTGCTCGTATATCATGAAGAGCCCCTCATTTCCCTATTCTTCTCGGCTGAATAGCTTAACGAAGGCCTCGGTTCTGGCAGCCTTGACGCCATAGGTAGCATATAGAAGGGTTCTTGCACAGTTTCCGCCCTCACCGTTTGATCCCGTTCCACGTGACATTCGCGGTAACACAGGACGTATACTATGTCCGCCGCTATGGACGAGGGTGTGGATAGTGAACACTCTCAAGGTTAGGTTACACACAACATAAATAGCACCCCCCCCCCCCCCCTCCAAGCAGAGGATTGAACAGCCGCCGCCGTAGCTCAGTTGGAAGAGCACCGCACGCAAAATTAGGAGGTCGTGCCTTTTGATCCCACCGGCGGAATTTGGTTGCTTTTTCTTCTGCTTCCTAATGAATTATCTTTCAGCCATAAAATAATTACACTATTATTTCCCATTTATTAACACTACAAAGTATTAAAAAATTAAAAGCTAGAAACATTCCTCAATGCTTTCCTTGGTTTCGCTGACTATTGGCTTCCTTCATTTGTCCATCGACATAGCATGCGCTACGTTCATGGCTACCATAGAGTCACACTTTGTGTTTAAGCATTTCAAAGGCAAAAAAAAGGTAGTTAGTTTGATATGTTTGTTTATATCGGAAGTCTGTATACGAAGGAACGGTACTTTATTAGCTTCCTAACTTCAGGTAGCTAGCTGTGGTAAAAACTTTAAGCATGTGATAAAGCCACGAATAAACTTTGCAGAGGAGTTTGGTTGGTATAATGAATATTTGTCTCGTCGTGAAATGTCATGCCCTGCTGTGTGCGTATTTGGATGTCATTATATCGTTCTTGTGCTTAATACGCATTCATTTCAGCGGCAGACTTGTCGCAGTCAAACATACTTTCCATGCAAAAATTGGCAATGGCTTAACTCGGCTAACCCTGGAATTCAGCGAACAGCAAGCACGCTTGCTAAGCGTCTGAGGCTTGTCCATGGCAGCTCAGCTACACGCTCGCAACAGGCGTTCTATATATACCCACACGACCACGTGGCTATGACGTGGTATTCCATGGTCTTATGACATCCTCATCGGATGCCATCACGTGGCTTCACATCATCCCACCGGATGTTATTAAAGACCAAAGTCAACTCAAAGGCCACCCAATGTTAAAGGTCAACTAAAGGTCATGATTCAAGAGTTCGACACCATAACTGTACCACATAAGGTCATTCACGGCTATCCTTGGTTGGCCTGAAGGTCGTTCGAGATCGTTGTGCTGCCTACCCGAAGACTGCTTTACCTAGTGTATAGAGAAGATTTTCGCTTCAATAAAGTTTGCAACGCACAATTGTTCCGCATACTGCGCTGGAAATTCTCTGCCGCATGCTTCGTCGCATCAAAGTACCACTTACAGCTGCTACCTACAAAGGCCCGCGAAAGCGGACGGCCGTGCGCACCTGCCGCAGTCAAAGGGCGCACTCTACCGATTCCGATTAAAATTGTTGCACAAATGCGCCATTTGTGTTCGGAAGCGCGTCGATATCGACTCGACGCAGCTTTTCGTGCATCCAGCCCGCGCGCATCTGACAAACGTCGCATTCTTCGATGCACGTTTTGCAACTCTATATTGGATGAATTTTTTTTTTTTTTTTCAGAGCCATACAGTGGCAGCCAACCTCTTCTCTTCTGTTGCAACACTCTCGCCGGCCACTTGAGCGATTCGTTTGTCAGTCGTTACCTCCTTCTTGCCGGCGCTCGTGTGGAAGGTCCCGGCGTTCCGCTCGCGGTTAAGTGGTCCGTGACTAGCGGCACTTTCTCAACAGAGGGCGCCGCAGCCGTCGGCACGCGGCACTGCTATTTCCCTGGGCACTGCACCCCCCCTCCGGTCCTTCCTTCTCCTGCCGCCTCTTTCCCCCTCGTATTTAGGAGCACCGACTAAATAGCTGTAAAATGAGGAACAGTGTTTTGGGAGGGGTCGATAAAAGGCTCATCAGGTAGTGTACAGGTATGCTAAAAAGCGGGAACACGAGATGAGTTTTCAAGCAAAGCAAATTAACAGCACAAAAAGAAAAGAAAAAAAAAACCAAGTCGTTTTAGCTCTGGGGGTCCCCGTTCCAGCATGCACTCTGCAGGAGCAGCGCGGAGTGAGCGAATGCATCGCGATAAATGCGCTTAACTTCACGGAGAAAACGAGGCGGCAGCGCACGCTATGTACTTTGCCCCCAAAGCTGCTCGCTTCTTTATGAGCCGAGAGTAAGGATACCGAGGACGGGGTGGGGTGGGGGGGACACGTGGGGGGCAAGCCGCGTATGGTTCGCTGAGCGCTCCGCCCACTGCAATACTCCGTCGAGAGTTGAAATTTCAGCCGTATTGCCGCTTTGGCAGGGCGGGCCGCCGGTTGAACGCGCATATACCTCTCGTTGCTCGGTTTCTCCGGACGTCGAGTGACTTTGAAGGACGCCGCGCGGGATGCGGATTCCGACACACGCGCTGTTTTACGGTTGCCCGCCGAACGCTCTCGCGGAGCCTCGCCGGCGAGTGCGCTGGCCGTATACGCCGAGCGCCGCCGGTCTGTTTTACGAGTTGGGCCGATTGCAAAGTTTTTCGCGTGATTTACAGTCTCGGTGCGGATGGAATCCGCGCTGCGCGTTTTATTATTGGCTCCCTCGCCGTCGCCTCGGCGGTGTATATCTGCGCGCTGCCGTGTTTTCCGAGGGTCCAGAAACCACGTGTCCGCGCTGTCGTGAGACTCGGCGCGACGTGCACCGATTAAGGACGGGATTTCGGGAGTTGCGCCCCGGAAGGAAATTTTCGGCGCTCGATTGACAGCGGATCCCGCTCGCGTCGCAGACTCTGCCTCTTCTTTATAACGCGTGCCCTTCCTTCCTGGCGCGCTTGGCCTCCGCCGGGCGCCGCAGAAATCGATAGCGCGGGCGCTCGGCGCAAGCACACGACGGGGCACTCTTCTTGTGTCTTTCTATAGGGGCCCTGCCTACCGGATGTATCACGCCCTCTGTCACGTCATTTTCTGCTCCGACGCCGCTCTCTCGCTGCCTCCTTTCCTCTTCCAAAAAACTTGCCGCTCTGGCCGCTGTTGGTGGTGTACCCCCCCCCCCCCCCCCTTTCGCGCCTTTTTCCCCGGGAAAAAATGCTCCTCCTCAATCATCGCTTTCCATGCCTCTATCCTTCTTCGCTACGGGCGTCTACTCAAGCTGTCAATCAGCGCCGCCTCTGAGGGAACAAAGCGTAACCTCAAGTTCCCTCCTCCCCTTTTCGCGACACACGCGCGCCTTTCACGTGTTTTTGTTCCCTCTCCGAGCTCCCAAGTTTTCCCGCTGCGTCGTACACTGACAGCGACGGCGCCTCCGATAAAAAAGCGCCAGTCAGAAAATGAGTAAAAAGTGGGCACCGACTCGGGACGCAGCGGAGGCGAGGAAGAGCAAAAAAAAAAGAGCAGTGACGATCAGAATTGTCACACAGAGAGCCGACGGCCGCCTCGGAAGCAAGGGCAGAGCCCTCGGGACGCTGGATCCGCGCTCGCTGTCCCGGGGGCCGCCGCGCGACCGAAAACAAAACCGCGAAAAACGCAGGGAAGATGGGAGGGGCGAGAGCAGCGGCGGGCTGCACGGCGCGCGCTATGGCTGTCGTTGTCACATGGACGCCGTCTAGAAGGCCTCGGGTGAAGGAACAACGGCAAACAAAGCCCAAGGAAAGAAAGCAAACAGCTGGAGGGACGAGTCGATAACAATGCGCCGCCAGCGAGCTGGCCTCTTCTACGCTTCGAGCCTGCTGCAGTGACCACAGAGTTTTGGCCGCCGCTTGCCACACGGGCTGCCAGGTGGTAAGGATCGCTGGGCTCGTCGCGTGGTGCTGACGGAGGATTCTGCCGTGTTGTATAAAAAACAAAAAAAGCAAGGACGTCAGCGAATGGGGCGACCTAGTGAAGGAAGAAAAGAACGAAAGAACGACACTCGCTCACGTGGGTATGGCAGATGGACAGAAAAGTCGAGCGCAGCCGCCTAGTAAGACGAAAGGCCTGTCAGTTGGTGATGGGGCATTCGCAGCACTGCGAGTGTGACGTAACTGCAAGCTCGCGGTACTGCCGTAGTTGGGCAACCAGTTTCTCCCATAGAACGTTGCATCAGAAGAAAATGAGTGGCCAAACAACAGTCATGCACATCTCATCAAGTGAATAGTCATTACCTCCTTTTCTTCATCTGTAATCCTGGTTTAGCTTAAGATGTAATATTGCGCGAAATTATTCCAAATGGGGCTTACAAACTCCGGCGCGAAGTAGGGAATCTTCACTCACTGTTAAATATGACGTTCCTCAATACTGGCACCCCGAGAAAGTTTCGTGAACTTGATTGCTTAATTTCTACCCCAAACAGCCACAGTCCCAAGAATTACCTCACAATTAGCAAATTAGAACCTGCGAAAGGATCGTAGCCGAAGTACCACATGAAAGTACCAATCTGGGAGATCTCCTCAGTTAATTGCTAGCTTTGTAAAGATCTTTTGACCTTGTCATCCATGCCGTGGCTTCACTTCCGGATGAATACTAAAAGTATATTATAAGCCAAGCCTCAGAACACAGTTGTTCAGGTTTAATCGACGTGGTTTTATAGAGAGCGACCGCACTCTAACAACGACTGACCTTAACACTGCACCCATGTCCCCGCTCTTCCAAAATATCCTCGACAAATTCCTGTGCCAAATCCTAGGTCGAGACCGTCATATATCGACAGCGATTTGGATCACTCCACTACACCGGCTTCCACGCAAATATCAGCTCTTTAAACTTGTCAGTGTAATCCAGACTGTTTAACGTCAGACTTGGTGTAGTATTAAAAACACTTCCTCTCTCACTCTCTCTAACAGTGTGCTTAAGAGCAGCTATCTTTTCTTCAATAGTCCGCTAGGCTATGATTTCTTCACGAGGCACTGCAATCTACCCCCCCCCCCCTCATCTAAAAAATAATCAGCTCTAAAGCAATAGTCTTTTATGTACTGCAGAGCTAGAAAATAGGAGGTAAGAAGGTGCTCCAGGTTTGCATGTGAAGCATCCCTTTGCCTTCACCCCTCTCCTTGAGCTCCTTGCTGTCGATGGTGCAGCTCACTTTAGCGAACCAGGCGCAAGACTAATTGCTGAGCGCTTGATCTGCACTTTTCAATATAATAAGTATTTCTCCCCCTTCTTTGCACCAACCCAAAAGCAGTAATAAACAATATACTGGCATTGAAACTGAATCAAGAACGCCTCGATGTAATCGAATTTACAGTAAATATGAATATCTGGTTTACGAAATAACATTTGATATTTGGGAAGAAAGCGAGTGTTTACGCTCAACAGATTTCAAGTGATTAATAATACCTACATGAAACACAGTGAAACAATCCAAATTACAGAACAGTGTCTAGATAGAACCAATATGTACCAAATTTCGGACTCGGGAAACAAATCCAGATTTTTGCCCCTTGAATACCAAAACTTAAACAAAAGCTGAAAAGGAAAGGTTCTCGGCATCAGGCTGACGAAACAAATTAGGAACACAAAGAACGCACACACCGCATTTTCGCTTCGAATATCCAGTAGCATTTTCGTGAAGGCACGGACTCACGCATGAAAGTATGTAGATCCCAGCTCTCTCATAAAAGCAGGCCATAACATCCTGACTGCTTCACTCTATTCAGACCCGGCAATGCAGAAATAATTTCTATGCAAGCACCGCACAGTGTTTCACATATTGGGCCCACGTATGGCCAATAGGTCCGCCTCATGGGCGCGCAAGAGAAACGTCGGCGCGGACAGTAGGTTCAAAGAAGCCCCCAAAACGACTCGCGTGCCACGGCGCAAGGATCCATCTCTACCCTTCGCCGCTGCGCCACGTGGGACACCCCTAAATGAAATATAGGCGCGCGCTTTTAATTATAAAACTTGTAATGGAATCCGGCCGGCACATTATTGTGGCCCTCTTTCTTGTTTTCGTGCCGAGCGGATCCTCTCCCGGGTCCGCGCAGGCGGTTGGCCGCGGTTATCGTCCTTATCGCCGGCGCGCGCGCGGCCGCCGCGCGATGCGGCCCGGCATTCGAGCCCCAGCCCGACCACGATTTAATTTCATACAATGGGGCCAGAACCCTGCATCGCGCTAATTGCTTGTAAACGCGGGAGAGGATTAATGGCCTTCCCCTGGAGATACGCTCGACCGAAAGGTGGCGCTCCATCTCCATTTTCTTCTTCTTCCTCTTATTCTTTGGCCCCGCTCCGTTATCTTCCTTCGCCGGTAGCACGGAAGAACTCGGGGGGGGGGGGGGGGGGATGAACTTAAATAGTGGAAGGGGGAGGAGGGTAGGAGAGGACGGGGGGCGGCGTGCACTCCCTCGTAGAGAAAGGCGGTCGCGCTTTAGGAATGCATGCATCGATTCTTGTTCAACTTCGGCATTGAAAAATAAGCGAGAAGTGTGGAACGAAGCTTACAATAGCAAGCACCCTTTTCAACTCTTCCGCAATATATCGTGCGTACGCATCTTCAGGACTGTAAGGATTTATTTACGAATGCTGGTTCAGAAATTAATACGAAATGGATATTGAAGTGTAACATGCGCCTTTTTACGCCAGGAGACGTTAAATTGAAATTGTGGTAAACTGTCATTGCTAGCGCAAAATGTTCGTATAACAATAACGCCTTCATTTATGGCGCCAGGTATAAGAGATGTCAGTCAAGCCACCTGTGAATTGAATTCCTTGTTTTTTCGTTTTTTAGCCTCTGAGACAAAACTGAAGTGAAGTCGTTCCTGTGCTGGCAAATGCTCTTTTAGTTTAGTGCAGTCCATTAGCACTCCATGCTAGTAAGTGCACAGGCCCAAATAATTAATGCACCTCAGTTTTAACGTGACAGCATTATGGCTCCCATTTTGCAGAAAATTCGGCGTCGGCGTCGTCAGCATTGTGAGCAAAAAAAATCACCGAATAGGCAACCTAGGTGGGCCACCTAGGTCCCGTGATCTTGTGGCGTCATCACAACTTGCCCACCTGATTGTGAGCAAACTGACCACCATGACAGGTGGCAGTTAAGTTAGTGACTGGTCGCGACAGGTTGCCCGGGGAGAGGTACACCTGGGTCGCACAAGCGCCACCCTTGGCAGCACCTGCCACCACAGGGCAGTGCGCATCGCTTAACCGCTGCATCACTGCGTCAGGAGTGGTATGAATATTCCAAGGAATCTATGAATGTAAGTCTAGAATCAGACGCACGTTACTGCTTGATGGCTTTATCTAGAGCGAATTTCGTGCTTCTGAATTTGTTGACGGCTTTTTCGGCGTTTAGTAACTGCATCATGTTATATATATATATATATATATATATATATATATATATATATATATATATATATATATATATATATATATATATATATATATATATATATATATATATATATATATATATATATATATATATATATATATATATATATATATACCGACGTTCTCGCTTTCTCACTCAATCTCAATCTTCCTACTTCTCCGAATTTGCAGCTCATCACCGCTACTCGGCTCTGGTGACGATAGCGAACGTCATGAGACGGCGCTTGAGGTATCGCTGGCCATACGCTCCTGCGTTCCTTTCGACATTTTGCCGGTACAGGCTCATGCAAAACATTTCGAAACAGGGAAAAGGCGAAGATGATAATTCGCCTGGTTGTCTAAGAACACAGCCAGGAACTGAAGGGCACTCAGCCGGTATGAGCGCTCTTCGCTGAGATAAAAGTACCCCCCTCGAACTGCTCAGGTGTCAACATACGTAGAAAAAAACTTCAAAACCGGCCTCCCTGCTTCGTAGATCTCTCATAAGGTGCGAGTGCACGGTTGCGGTGGCGCGTGCGCGGAGAGTTGAGGGCACCCACGTGCAGTGAAGGTGTGCAACGGGACCGGGATTGCATAGGTGTACACACAGCTGTGCACATCGCAGAGAGAGGTGAAAAGGTGACCCCTCCATCATTTCGCACTTGCGTATACCGCCCTAAAACCTGCTGCCTGTTATCACTGGTGACTTTAATCTTGACATACTTCACGACATATAGTAGTTGATAGAACCTGCGACCACCGAGCATGGACTGCGTCTGCTGTCATAGTGCAGTCGAGGAGCGACGAGGAACCGGCCTTGTAGAGACATACGTGATCCTAGGGAAGGACACAAGCAGTGACGCCGGCTGAGTGGACTTTGCTTAGCATTGCACCGACCGTCAGGGAACGCTATATGCGTCGTTGAAATGCACACCCAACGGCTCACAGACTAAGCAAGCAAGCATAACGGTCACATTATTCTTGCGTGGTGTTGCACCTAACATTTACACACAGAGGAAGAATATTTTGCTGAACAAGACGTCAAAACATGTTATCCCGACTTTTGCCAGTATAATCGCAAATAGGGAGATAATCCACATAATCATTTTTCTTTTCTCTCCCTCTACTGCATGGGTGACGGAAGCGAGTCTTATAAAGCCTTTCCTACTCAAAGTGGCGCGTTGAGTTCCGTGGGTTTTTGTGCGGCACACAACTTTCACAGCGGGAGAATTCAGCGTTCGCAGAGGGCAGTGAATGACCTCTTCAGCGACGGGGTCGCGCAGGAAATGAAAAGGAAGCGCTCGCTAAAAATACAGCAGAAGAGGCCATTGGGACGCCACGGCAGAGGCAAAAAGAGACACGGAAAAGGTAACGAAACCTAAAAACAAAAGCACCGCTCGCAAACATCGGAGAGGGGCGGCAAGGATTGTCGAAGCGTGTCCGGAGCGCCGCTGAAGCGTTAATCTTTGTCCACTGCTTGTCCACTCGGTTGAAAGCGCAAGAAAAGAAAAGAATGATTTAAAGGTAAAATTTGACCAGGGAAAAAAAAAGAAGGTCGGTACACGACCAGGACATTTTTGGTGTTTGTTTATGCGGAAGCAAGGGGCGCCGACGTCCCCACTGTAGACAAAAGGAGAGTGTCATCAGTGCTAAAGCACTCGACGACGAATAGCAGCACTTAGGCTGCATCATTACCGAGTCGCTGGCCGATGTGGTCCGGCACTGTCCCGACGAAATCAAACAAAATGCGTTCGCTGAAGTATGCATGTTCACGCTCTAATAATCGCGGAGTTGGCGGCGACGGCTCCGCAACGCGTCCTCGGGCTCCCGAGGAAAGCATGCATCGCCGAGCTGCGAATCAGGCTTCCGGTACGGGGTTATTACGAGTCTAGATTAGCAGCTCCCGCTGCCGATGGCAAAATTTCCGCATAAATGACCGGACGAGACTGGCCAAAGCGAAGCGCTGTGTCCCGTAGTTAAAACAGACCATTTTGTGTGTGCGCGCACGTGTGTGTGTACGCATGTACGTACATACGTATGTATGCACGTATGTACATATGCTCGTAGGTATGCATGTGCATAGGTATGTACAGTCTGTTCTCTTCAGCCGCATAACAGAGCCATTACGGCACTAATAAAGACTGAACGATCTTGAAATGCTAGCAGGTTTCTTCTTGCGGTAGAGAAGCTTCATCCTTGACTTGTGCTTTGAATGATCCGCTATGCGGAGCAATCTAGGAACATTCATATCGCTGCAGCTGAACGCTGTAGCGTTAAGACTTTTGAATTAGACTGCACGTACGTACTGTGTTCGCGTGCGTGCGTGCGTGCGTGCGTGCGTGCGTCGTGTGTGGTGTGTGTGTGTGTGTGTGTGTGTGTGTGTGTGTGTGTGTGTGTGTGTGTGTGTGTGTGTGTGTGCGCGTGTGTGTGTGTGTGCGTGCGCGTGTGTGTGTGTGTGTGTGTGTGCGCGTGTGTGCGTGTGTGCGTGTGTGTGTGTGTGTGTGTGTGTGTGTGTGTGTGTGTGTGTGTGTGTGTGTGTGTGGTGTGTGTGTGTGTGGTGTGTGTGTGTGTGTGTGTGTGTGTGTGTGTGTGTGTGTGTGTGTGTGTGTGTGTGTGTGTGTGTGTGTGTGTGTGTGTGTGTGTGTGTGTGTGTGTGTGTGTGTGTGTGTGAGCGAGAGAGAGAGAGCGAGCACTACGCTTAAAATCTGAAATATGATATATTGTGGCACACTAACGTCTGCAGCTCTTGGTAATTTTTTTTCTTCTCGGCATGCTTCGAACGAATAAGTCGCAACGGAATGGTCCGTCGGCCACAGCGCCAACAAGCACTACACTGGCGCTGCCCCACCGGTGTATTTCTTTTAATTCCTTTCTTCTCACTTATCTTTTGTTGCTCAAAAGGCAACAAACAAAATAGTTGTGCGTTTCAAGCTGCACTCAAAAAGCTTTTTTCTTTTCGCCCAAGGAGGCGTTTGGCGCTAGTAAAAGTTATTTCCGCACAACAAGGGCACACTCAGCAGCTGGAAAAAATTTAATCTCTGCGCGCACTTGCCAATTCAATCTTCCTGCAATCATTTTTGTGCGCTGTCAGCAGTGGAAAAACCTTTAGCGGTGTTCCGTATACGGGTGCGACTCTGATGCAGCATATGGCACAGAGAGTACGACCGGCTAATGTGAAGCGCAAATGCTGAAGGGCATGGTCCATATTTTGTTCCTGACTCTAATTCTCTTGTGCCTTCTCGTAGAGGACACGCTGCGAGCGTTGTGCAAACTCAAGTTATGCACGCAACCTTATTCAACCGTTTATAGAGTTCAACGTTAGTTCAGTATGGTGCCCTCTTTCTGACTGCTTGGTGCTGTTTTAAGTGGGGCTAAGTTATTACATTTCTCATCTTCAATTTTCTCGCTGAGATGCGTGCCAGATTTGTTTTCCTCGTTTTAAGGTTATTTTTCGCCTGCTGCTTCCTAGATTCACGCCCGTGTTCGCTATAGCATTATCAAGTTGTACTCTCCGGAGAGAACACAGAGACTCCAAGAAAGGGAACAGAAAAGGATTGTGAAAGGTCGCATAGGTTTAATTCCCCAGCAGCACTTAATTGTTTCTTCATTTTAATTTACAATGGCGCTGTTTTCTGCGTGTAACTCTCCTCTTGGCTCGCGTGCAATACGCTTCGCATTTTTTCCCGAATTTTTTTTCACCCCCAGAGCAGAATAAAATCTGCGATTGCGCCTCTCGGCTGCAGCTCTTTTGTTATGTACTGTAATTGCTTGAATATAGGTTAGCCCTGTTTTTCTAAGTGTTCCAACGGGAGCCCTCCAGGCATTCTTCCAATACAAACCTCCAATGTGGCAGACGTTTTGATTGGCACTGAGTGTCCAATTACAATTTACATTGCAGCTGCGGCAGCGCATTAGAGATCTTATTCAACTTACCTCTCACCATCATCGGAGTCTTCTGCCCACGTCAAGCCCCGTACAGCGTTCGAGAGAATCCGTCGCAAAACATATAGTGCGGCAGAGGCGGGGACACAGAGAGGAAGGCGAAGGATTTAAGCTACGCTTCAACACATTTTGATAGTGAGAGGGAAATAATGACCACGAAGCTATTGGATGGGTTTGAATCCAGAGAGAAGGTGAATCCAACAGCGGTCAGCCGTCTGCAGAACTTTCTGCAGAAAACACGAAATAATTGTGTTGCGCGCGGCTGCTTGCACCATGCGCTGCTTACAGTTTAAGCGCAACCAGTGGGAAGCTCCACTGCGGTTAACCAGGCGCAGACGAAGAGCAGACGTTGTGGTCTTCGTTTGGTTCCCCTTAACCGTCGTGCAGTTTCCCCGTGACAGTGCGTTAAACCATCAGCAAGCATAACCAGCAAGCCCCTATTTCCGCCTTGCTTTATCATACACGCCCCCCCCCCCCTATTGTTTTTTAATTTTTTTTCTTCCGCATATGTGCTTCCCTCTGTTCGTTTTCTAATAAACCTGACTGCAGCGCCCATCCTATGACTTTATCTACGTGTCGGCATCTTTTGTTTCCCGTGTTTTACCACTATAGTCCGTGCTGTAGATAGTTACTTCACTTTTAGGCTCTTCTCTTCACGTTCGCGAAAATCATTATTAGTAAGCGCGCACTCTTCCAATCAAACTTTCACTCTACGTTAAGAGTCAGGTTGCCCACTGATGCCTTGGCCGTGGCGGTGACTCAGTGGTTATGGTGCTCAGCTGCTGATCCGAAAGACGCGGGTTCGACCCCGACCGCGGCGGTCGCATTTCGATGGAACCGAAATGCTGGAGGCCTGTGCACTGCGCAATGTCAGTGTACGTTAAACAACCCCAGGTGGTCGAGATTGTCTGGAGCCTTCCACTACGGCGGCCCTGTAGGCTGAGCCGAACGACCGATGATGATGCCTTGACCAAGCACGGGTAATTCTCTGCATACCTTGTATCAGGGATAAAGCTGGTGTGTGTTTGCCAGCACTGAAAGAGGTCAGGCTACTATTTCATTTCACATACATGGAACCTGACCTAGTGTACATTGGAGAGTGGGGTACCTATAGCTTAATTCCTCAGGCGCAGTGGTCACGTGACCCCGTGTATAGAAGTGTGCACCCCGGGGAAGCCGCAGCGTATAGCCCGAGTCGGACCAGACCGGAGAATCAGCCGAAGTCGCCAATACTGACGAGCCTCGAAGCAGCCGCCGCCTTCAAGGCTGCCACCTGGGCACGGAGCCCTCCCGGACATCATCCGACGCACACGTGAAGGTTCAACCCCGACGATGGCCATCAGCCTGCAGAAGCTGTCGATACTTCGAACAGAAGAAGCTTCCCGGTCTTCACAGAGCCACAGTCATTACGTGTCCACCCTGGTCTCGAGGATGAACACTGCGGGTAGGTCTTGCATGCTTCCGCCTGAACTCATGCTTGCTTCGTGGAACTCGAGCTAGTTTTCCAACTCACGCCTATATTCTCCAGACTATAACGTGCACCTCTGTAATCATCCGACGATTTTATTAGACCCTGCAAGACATTACAAGGCACATTAGGACTCCGACAAGACGGCGCCCTGCGCCTGGAGCATGTCCTTGGAGCCTGGTGTGATGCGGCTTCGGCTGCGCGTTGGACAAACGCCCTCCCATAGCTTACCTTAAGGACGCGGGTTTGAAAACGCCCTTCGGAAATCCTGTGTATTTGTGAGTGCGCCGCGAGTGTTATGAATGATTGAATTCCGTTTCACCTTTTTTTTTTTCACACCTCATCTGGAGTAGCATGCCAGGTTAACCTACAGGCATACCTCTCCCGTAATCATTAAAATGTCTGCCTCTCTCTCTCTCTCCGACGGTCCGCGACGCGAAACAACTTTGCTGCGTCGTTTGTGTCCGAGTATTTCATTCACGAGTTTTACTGACGTGTATTCAGTATGCCGAGAGCCCTGCCTGTGACTCTTGTGGCTGTGGTGAAACATTCAACGCATACTTTCTGTCTTGAGTGCATCCGTCGCTCACTACAGAACGAAAAATGGAATGCGCTGCAGCTGACAGCATAACTGACCGCACAGCTGACCGCATGGCTGACGAAGAGCACGAACTCTGGACGGCAGTAACTATAGCGATCATCAGACATGAATGCTATTCACTGCTAGACTTACGGCAGATTGAGGCCGTGCCGTGCACTCCTCAAGTGCGTAATTTACTTCTTCAGTCTTTAGTTCTCTCCTTTTTCCTCTTAATCCCTTTTTTCCCCTCCCGCCAGTTCAGAGCAGCCAAACAAAATCCTCTTCTGATTAACCTCCCTGTCGGTATACTCTGCATGCACTCTGTATCTCTTGTTAAAATCTAACTCAGATATAACGTTGCCAATAACGACAACAAATAAACAGAATATCGTGGACGTTGTCAGTTTCGTCTTTATTTTCGCAAAAAGAAACAAGCTATAATAACTAAAAGAGTGCTAATTTCTGTGCATCCTTACATAGGTTCTCTAGAATTTCATCGCAGTGAAAATTCGAAGCATTTTTACATCGTTTACTTAATATATAGCATGTCGCAACTGTGAGTGCGACCTAAAAAGGCGCTGTTATTTAACGTTTCTGCCTGCGTCAATTAGCAGAAGTGTCATCATGTGTAAAGAAGTACATAACTGCACGCCTAAGTGTACGCGTACATCAACAAAGTACAGCGAAAGAGACATCTTAGTAGCGCGGGGACATAAAAGTGATCAAGCCAGATTCGCGCATAGACAGTTAATTATACGGCGAGGCAAGGCTTAGTCCTACCGCCATCACATAATGTTCGCAACTTGCTCGTGATCCCGACTTATGTGGGGGCGGCCGACTCGCGGCGCGGAGCTCTGCCGTCGACAATGAGCGCGGCAGTGCCTTGAATGCTTCTTCCCTATGCCTTTCTGGGAGGAGGGGGCAGAACGATATAGCCGGACGTGCACTCTAATCCCGAGCCCCGCGCACTAATCCCGCCTAATGCCTTAATCCCAGCGCTGTGGATTACGAACAGGAGGGCCTCGGTCCGAAACGCGCCTGCTACCGGCAGAAATCTGGTCAGTGGACCTAACGAGATTGTGACCGCGCGCGCGCTTGAACGCAGTCCGCCTTCCCCTCTCTACTCCGCTTCCTTCTCTTGCCGATGTCGTGTCGTCCGAGAGGGGCCGCCTCCTTGGGATTTCTGGGCGCCCGTTCCTTTATTTCCGCGTGCCCGTTGTCTTGTTTTGTTTCCTCGGGGCGAGATTCCGACTTTCCTCTCGTCGAAAAGGGCCGCTCGCGAAGGCGCATCAGCTAATGAGGGTCTTTTGGCGATACACTTGTCTGGCCGGTGTTCGCATCCATTCCCTTGCTCTGCAGCGGGCTGCCTTCTATAGCTGCGCGCCCCCATCGGACAACAGACTGCGACTGCCGCGTTGAATCAAGACCCGACGAGCCGCGCAAACTCTCCTCCGCTACGCCGGCTGTTAGTCTCCAGGTGACCTGAAGGCTGAATGGAGAGAGTTGCGTTTGCTTTTGCTTCCTCGATAGGTGGTAAGTTTAACTGCGGAATGGCCCGCCCACGTTCGGTTCAGGACTGTGCTTCGAAAACATCTGAAACTCGGACGTTCTTTTGTAGGCATCGCGTGACTACGGGCCTGTTCATAAAGTGGAGCAAATCACTATTAACTGGAACAAACAGCTAGACGACAACAATCGTTATTTTTCTTGAGCAACATTATCTCATATCAGACAAATAAATTCCATGTTATGTCCTTTTTGCCACTCTGAAGAACAGCAGCACGCACCCCCTTCCCCCCCTTTCCTCCCATTTGTCACCCTCACAGTTAATTTAACTTGCGCCTGTTAGTGATGCTACTCTCCACGTCTCTTATGAAGCTATGGGGGCTTCCTTCACACTGCACTGAGTATTTCTCTGCCCAATACAACTTTTAGTACGAGCCAGATCCGCACGAAGATATCGCGAGTGGTAAATATTGGGCAACGCGTGTTTATTTAGGACAAGAAAAGGTTTGCCGCATGCTTACCATGAGCAGTACGTGCTTAGGGCTGATATGTAAAACAAAGAGCAGAATAAGTATTCACACTACCTCTTAGGTCGTTCAATGTCTACGTCAATAACTGCGTTCCTACCTGAAGAATCTTTTCTCCAGAATAGGAGAGCACCGCTCTTGTAGAGCGGCTTGACTTTAAGGCAGAGAAATACTGGTCCTATGGCGATGCGTCGTACCTCACTCCTTCGAAAGAACTTTGCTTAAGAACATGCCGCTATTGTACATATCTCCATCATGTGATACTTTTAATCATCTTCCTCTTCATCCACGATCACCTGGATAACATGGATATCCTGTTCTCCTGTACCTACGAAGACAGGCATGCAGTTTTCCTCATACGCGTATAAAGACAAGGGTGGTCATCACTGTTATCAAGTGTTGCCCTGCAGTCGGAGCACAAAAGGGCTGTCGCCAAGTCCGGACGCAAAAGTGGGTAGAACTCTTGCTTCCTAAGCTCTAGAATGTATTTATGCATGAAAAAAAAATCCTGAATACACAATAGCAAAAACACTTTCCCCCCTCCTCTCGCTTTTTACATCCCCCTCAATCATAACCTGTTCCTGTCATGATGTACATAAATTTAACAAAATCCAGATTGATAGCTCTAGCACATTCGTCTCTTCAGTAGAAAAATTAATTGGCTGATAAAAAAAGTAATAACCTGTCTGGATTAAGCGTCTAGCCATCCACGATCGTTTTTCCCAACCGAATACGCTGACAAGCAAAGGGAGAGGGGTACCTTGGCGGGTTAAGATTAAGCACTTTATACAGGAGCGCGTAATCGCAGATGAAGATTTTGATCGACAGTTTCTCTTCTTTTTTTTTCATGGGTACATATACTCTAGCCACTGAGCTTCCAAGTAACGGTAACGATAGCCTCTACAGTGGATGCTGTCCATTTTAATTTGTGCTAGTTCGAAAGTCGTCGTAAGAAAAAGAAAATCTGAGTTCGCTTCAGAGTGATTTCACTGTCTGTAATCTCATTACTTACTGTTTATATACATATGGGCGTGATAGGTATAGTATTTGCGTAAAGTACCGAAGCCACTTTCTTCATGCCAGGGCGCACAATTAAGCTTTTGCGACTCTCCTATAGTCGGATAAAATTCAATAATAGTGCCGCAGATGCCCCCAAAGGTGGTCCTGTAGCTAATCGCGTCCACCGATTATCATGACGTCGTTGTTAATCCGGTTAAGCCAGCCCTCTGTGATTTCATTCTAGCAGGTCCAAGGGGATTAACCACAACGTCAATGTAAAACTAAGTGACCTGCGCACTTTTTACACGTACGATGGTGCACCACGGGAATGAAATTTCATCGAAGGCTAGCCTTTACTTCGCGAAACGGAGGCGGAAAAGAAAGGTGATATCGATCGATTTTGTTGGTGCGTAGCTGTTTCCGTCAGTACTATTGCTATTCGGAACAAATGCACAGAGATGGAAGGAAAAAATCTTCGGGGGAGGGGGGGGGGTTAGAGAGCTTTTCTGCACAGCGTCGGGACCAACAGAAATGCACCGCAGTTGGTAGGTTGTTCCAGAGCGCAGTGTTCGACGTTTGTTTGCAACGTAGGCCGCGTTCCCTCGTTCTTGCTACGCAACCGTCACAAAACCGAGCACTAAATGCGCGAAAATGAGGCAGCCCCCCCCCCCCCCCCCCTCACGCCTTTCCGCTAAGACAGCGGCGGTGCATTTCCCCTTCGGCGGGCAACACAGCGAAGCCCTGGTGCGCATTTTTCATGAAGACGTCCGCGCGCGCGCGCGCGTGCGTGGATTGATTCTCTTCGGGAGGGGCGCTGAATTGCGGCCACGGAGGCGCCGAAGACTCCCGGGAAGACGCTGCAGCAGCTGCCTTCTCTGCTGCATACATTACCCGCATTTGAACGCAGCGCGAAGCAAAGTATACGACGCCTGGTGGCGGGCTGTTGCAGATTGCACGCAGCCGCAGCCGCATTTCGGTGTTGTGCGAGTCGTCATCGTCCCCCCCCCCCCCCCCCTCATCCACTCCCTCTACTGCAAGCCGTCCTCCCCACGAACGCAGCGTGCATAAGAATACGGAGCGCGAGCGCTCCCCGAAGCCCGGGATTCTACGCGCCGCCTGCGCTGCCGCCACCGCTCTCTTTGCGCCACCGCCCGCTGCATTGGACTACGCGCGCGAAAATAACAACACTGACGCGGCGGAGAGATGCAGAAGGGAGGGTGAAACGCGGTTGGGAAGGAGCAACGATGTTGCGCTCTCTAAAGGCGCGGTGCGATACGCAGCTGCTTTTGTTCTTGTTTAGACAGCGCTGTGTTCTTGCGAGTTTTTTTTTTATAAAATTTGTTTTTATTCGTGGCCGCGGGAGTAGATGTGCGCACTCTTATATGCTCTAGACTGAATAATCACGAAGTGCGAAGAAATTCTTCGATACATTGACGTCTCCGCAGACAAAGACATGCGGAATAGAGGAAACGATGTTGCTTTAAGGGAGGGGGCGATGACATGCATAAAAAAGACAGGGGCGAACTGTTTTTTTTTTGTTCACTCCTTTGCATCCCCATGCTCTCACGATGCGGAAAGACTTGCACGTCTCTGCGCTGCACTCTCCACCCTTCGCCTCGTCTCTTTTGCTCCAGCCTTACACTTTGAGAGTTGTCAAAACAGTCTGCAAATTTTGTCATACAGTCTTTGCCGTTCCATTTAATTCAACTCAAGTTTCATCAACACGAAGGCAGTTTTCTTCCTTCCACCTTCGTAGCCGTCGTGTGGACAGCTAGAAGTGTCGTGCTTTACGGCCACTTTATTTGGCTTTTCCTTCAATTTAGCCACTTATGTGGCTTAATTTACTGTACCCAGCCAGTGTTAGCGAAGAAGTTATGACAGCAAGGGCGACCCTGCAAAACGTGAAGACAGACTTATGTTTAAGGAAATAACTGCGGTGACAGGCGGTCACCAAGATTTAGTGCTTGTCGCTTATCCAGGCGTGGCTGAAAAGGGAGCCTAATATTTGTCTTGCGTTTCAACAAACCAGCGGAAACAAATTAATTTCACTGTTGAATAAGAATTAAAAATACGTGCAATAAAAAGAAAAACAATGTCCCGCTTAACAGTTTTCCAACCGTTTGCTCATCCCCCTAAACAGTGCGTATTGTGCCCTTCGTTGTTTGAGCAAGAATGCTATCCCTTCTGGAGAAAACAAAACGGCGCTGTTACTACGCTCGCGACGTATTCGAAAAAAAAAAAACTGAAAAAGGAAAGTAGTCGGATAAGGACGAGAAAGAAAAAAAATAAGAAACCGCAGAAAAAGAAGCGCTCGAGAAACCTGCTCCTCACTTTCTCGCGTTATCGCCGTTTTCGTAGGTCTGCGCCAAATTGGGGTACGCCTGATTTCGCTCACAAACTTCCCCCAGTTGGCGCTGCGTTTGTGCTCTGTCTGGTATATATCTGTCTGTAAAGCTACAGGGGGGCGGGAAAACGCGGCAAAATCAAAAGCAAAGACAGAGACGTAGGTAACATCGAGGAGCTCGAAGAGGCGAAAAGGAAAACAAAACAGAAAAAAGTTGGACGAATCGCCGCATCGCGAAATTTTCTATTTCATGGGCGCCATGGAAGCGGCGTGGGTGTTAAAGCAAGCGGCGCTGCAGAAGAGCGGCAAAGTAAAACACACACGGAAGGAAGAGGAGTGGGTGTGTGTGTGGTGGGGGGGGGAGGGGGGGGGGGGAATGAGCGGAAGAGAAAGCAGCGCAGGCCAGCTTTGATGGAGGGAAGGTGAACGCTTGGAAAAATCTAACCTGGAAAAACGCTCCGTTTTTCTCGGCTGCGCGCTCTTCGAAATCCAATTGGCTCCCATTTGTCTCGCGCACGGCGCCGGAGGAAGCCGACTTGAACCAGACTCGGGGTGCCGGAAGCAGAGCAAATGTAGCTCCGCTCGCCTCCGCGGCGGGCGAAGCTTGGCAGAATTCGCCCGTCATTGGAAACTGGCCTGCCCTCGCCCGCCAACGTTCCCCTCCTTTCTGCAGCGCGCAGCCTTGGAGCAAGCAACGTCGATATGGAACGCAAACGTGCGCCGCCGCGGTAAAAGGCGTACGCATGCTCGACCAGGGTGCAGTTTTGCTTTCTTCCCAACCGTGGTTTCTTTCAAGTTCGGAGAGAAAAAAAAAGATTAAATGGAGCGAGCGTCGAGTTACTGGGGAACACGAGACAGGACAAAACCAAAGGCAGCGTCTCTTGTTACTGGCCCCCTTTTATAGAGCCTCGGGTACTAAACAATGGGTCATTAGTTATGAGAAGAGGGAAAAGAAACTAGACAGGACGAGACGGAAGAAACGCTGGGAAAGGTATCTAGACGTGTAGGTGGGAACCAGTACACCGCAGAGGATTGTGAAATGGCGTGATATTTGTCCCATCGTTTGTCAGGATAAAATAACTTATTACGGACGAAACTGATACCACAGCAAGGATGTTCCAAGCGCTTGTGGGACACTGGTTGAGTGGTAAGAGAACAGGAAAAGAAAGAATAGAAGAATATGTTAAACGGGTTGCCATCACGTAGCTGGCAGCTATATACACGCACCTGGGTAACATTTTCTTGCGCCATTCTTCGCACGTCGCAGGTTCATTGATTAAACCATTGACCAGGCAATGCACCGTATTTGTCCTCCGACGCCACTAGATATTCGCCCCCGTGACAATAAATTGGGTTATCCGACTAGCTTACTATTTGCGAAAGGTTTTAAGAAAGTTATAAAGAGAGATACTTTAATTATGATACAATTAGGCTATCGTGTTTTTAATAACCAATCAGTGCAACACTGCGAACATAAAAGGCATTGTTCGGGTCGTGAGCAATGTTCTTATGACCGCCCATGGCTCTGGAACCGCCATTCAAGAGACTTGACGGTAGCTCTTAAGACAGAGTGCCTTATGTGAGAAGTTGTTTATGGGCCCTACAGCCACCAACAAAACATGCTTCAAGCGTGCGTGACAAGTGTGGTCACCACACTTCGGATCGTGAAAGAACCACCTGTACAGATACCGCCCTTGTCCGCTTACGAACTAGCCTGACACCATGCGTGGCGCGAAAACGTCTCAGCATTTCTCGTTCTGAGAAGGCAGGGGCAAGTAACTTCACGCGCACCTTCTACCCCAGTTTAATGCGGCGGCCACTGGATGGTAACAGTGCGAACGCAGCAAAGGTCGTCACGTAATCACCACTGGCTATGCTTAGACTGTGTGGGCAAGAAGGACGGTTCATTGAAGGGCGCACCGAGCCCTACTTCGAGAGGTTCGGAAATCATGCTATCATTCAATTAATGTATGCATTGGACTTGACGATCAAATCTCGTAGATTAACAAGGTAGTTCAGCTGAAGAAGACCGGCCGTGAAGAACAAGAATAAATAGAAAATAAAGGGAAATTAGCAATATTCCGACTTGCAGAGACGCGGCGTGTGTCATGGTGCGCTCCTATTTACATCGCTGCGCGTAATTTAGCACGACGATGTAATAACTCTGCCGATAGCTTTGAACGGTTTCCTGGTTCTTTTCACAGCAGAGGAGCAGCGTTTAGCCGGCAAAGTATATAGTACTTTCTGAAAAAACAAAAAAGTGGCTCTTCACAATATCTGATGTTTGGAGAGAGAGGAAAGGAAAGACGCGGAGGTTAACCATGAAGGCACACTGTCTGGCCACTCTAAAATGTAGGAATGATAACGAGGGAGGTGAGAGAGAAAGCTGGAATGAAAGAGTGAAGCAAGGATGCAGGAGGCCAGTAAGAGAGTTGCATGTGGCGCTGTCATGGTGTAACTGTTTCCTGTCGTCTTAGAAGGTGCTAGCAGCTTTATCAAACGCAGTAAGTTACCCTGGTTAAACTGTCACCGTCGCCTTGCCCTCGGACAAGTTTCGGAATCACTCGTGTCTGCCAGGCTTGCCAGGCATGTCATGTCTATCACCGCTTCAGCTACCAGACTCAAAGAGAGCGATGCGAAAAGAAACAACGTCCAGTGCTTGTAGTACGCTCTGTGCGCTTTACTTACGTGCCTCCACCACCTGTGGGGTAAGTCGAGAAATTTGAGTCCACCCCCAACTCTCGCCCCGGACGTCCTCCTTTCACCCGTATCCGAAAGGTGCTGCGTGCTCAGCCCGAACAAGACACGCCAGCT
>JARKHS020036082.1:42500-49895 GCA_030143305.2 Amblyomma americanum | reverse complement strand
AAAATTATTCAGAGCGTTTAAATGTCCAGATGTCTGCAGGCCACTTGGTCGATTGGACGCTTATGTTAATCATTAGTTGTTGACCTCCAGCCAAAAACGTTAGATATACTTCTTTCAATACAAACCTCTATAGATGTCTGTATAAATCTCCCGCTGGCGCAATCTGTGCTGCGCATATAAAGTCTGTCTGTCAAAACTCCCAAATGTAAATGTTATTTTTCCGCAACTCAGTTTCTTGTGCGGCTCTACTCCAAAGAATCGCAAAAAATACAAGATAAAACTGCGAAAAAAACGACCTCCCTTAATTACACAGCGGTACGTCCGCATTTTAAACATCCAGCTTTTGAAACCAAATGAAGCGCTCATACTGAACTGCGACTTCCTGTCATGTTGTGATTTGTTTCCTCTTGTTGCGAACAGAAACGCAGACACTAAAACAGCCTGTACGCGCAGGCAGCGACACGTAATGACAGTCTTTCTGCCGTCGCTCAAATTGGGTGCGCTCGTCTATGTCCATACATCATGGTAAACTGACTAACGAAGTTAAACGAATGCAGCGGACAACTTTATCCTAACAAGACCACGGCATAAATGCGCCGGTAACGCATTTATCTCTCAATAATTGCGTTGGCCGAGGACCATGGTTTGCCCCCGTTATTTGCAGCTTACCTGGCATCATCATTTCTGCCTCCGCATTTCGTTGTATTTGCTCCCTCGGACGTTGTAGTCCTGCGCTGATCCCGCCGTGTACCGAAAACACGCAAATCTCGTTTGCCCCTATTCAGATGAGAGGCGGCACGGCGTTTGCCTTTATGCGTCTTTGCAGTGAGAGCCGCGGCACCGGCCAAATGGGATGCCCGTATAATGAGTATCTAATTAGCTTCGGCGCCCATGATTCCGGATTGACTCGTCGCCGCCAGCTCGGCCCTTATCGATACCGCGCTGACGCAGGGGGCCTCGCAGTGTGCGGTGGGCGACATTCCGCGCGACTGCGTCCTGGGCTTTGCTATCTCGCACATATTTGTCCTCTCGGGCGAACACCGCCCTTCCCTACCCCCGCCTTTTCGCCCTCACGCGGAGAAAGTATGCGTATGTAAGCTGCCCATGTCATTTTGTCTTTGTTTTTTTTAATTCGTGACTTTCTGTTCACATCGCCTCGACCGTATTCCTTTTACATATAATTGTGTTGACGACATTAGGCTACTGAATCCCCGCGAGGATGAACCATTGCTTCCTACTTCGAGCAGCAAACTGTCACTTTAAATACAGAAAGTACGGTTTGAAAAGCTATCATATGACGCAAAAATTACTGAACAAGGAACGATAACATTGCGCCATGCTGTATTCCTGTTCTGGAAGTCAAATTTTCTCTCGGAAGGTAAAAACCCAGTTTTATGCTTTTCGGCTGCGGGCAGCCAATATATAAGATTTTCTTTTTCAGGACAGCACACGCGGATACCTCATGTATTGTGTTCGCACTGAGGCGGGTGATGAAATCTTATGGGCTATGAACTGTGAACGTATGCTAAGGAGCTCAAAACATTGTGTTTTTTTTTTCAAAGAGAGGAGGAAATGACTGCGTGCTGCACAACCGATCGTTCTCTTTGTGGTCGCTATTGGCGATTTCCTCAAAATCGACGCCATGCCGCGGTGCCAAGCGAACTAGTCTCGGCGTGCGCGGAAGTGCGTCGTTTGCTCCGTTCCCTGAGTGGTTCGCATGCGCATTCACACGTCGTGAGAGTTGCGCTGTAAAAATATATTTATAGAGGTCCGTTACATGGATGTTTGAACGCTAGCGACATAGAAGAGCCGCGAAGTGTCACTGCGTCGGTTTTCTGGGGCCAGCAGTACAGTGAGAGCGTGGGAAAAGGAAGTTTACATGCGGTAGTGGAGCACTTTCATGGCCATGACTGCACAGTTCTTATCAGGCGCCTAGCCTCTATTCCTAAACAAGGCGATTTGCTTTGACTAAAAGGGCCTATGTGAATACTCAGCGCTCTTTGTAATGAAACATCCTTGAACACACATGATTAATGGGCATATTTCAGGCGCAAAGGGTTTTGTGCATGACTGTCTAATTAATTGCGGCATTTATTACAGCATTCGTATATTGTGATATGGTGCTTAGTTACCGGTATCGTGGTGAGGGAGGATGATAAAATTATTTCATTCAAATCGAAAGCTGGGCTAGTTGGTTTGACATTGTTTTTAAAAGTAAAATGGCTCCATTGGCATGCAGGCCGCATGTTTTCCGAAACAGGTGAATGGCATGTCATTAATTGGAAGAAAATTATCTCATTACCATTTCCTTCCAGATATTCAGAGGTTCCTCCAAACTCAGTTGTGTTAGTGAAAGTAGTTGGCATAATGCCATAACTACACAATAGCCATGTAGTAGTACATTGTAGAGATAGCATCTGGGCTTATTTCACCAACTGGAAGTTCTTTGTCATGCGCTGAAATTTGACTGTGAAAGTAGTTTGAGCCTTTGCTTGTTGGTACAGTGGCATTATAACCAGAAATTGAACCATGGCTTCATGTCGACATTCGAGCTCTGATACAGCCACAAGACACCATAACGTGGGCTGCAGTAACTTGTACCTTGTCATCCTGCAAGCAGTCGTGGAATTGGTTATTTTACTGTGTTGTGGAGGTGTTTGTGTGTTGCTTCTGTATGGCATTACTTCCGTTCACTGAAGACTAACATGTGGCTTCATAAAATTTTGCTTCAGATGCCATATGCTGCGGCCGATTTCATGAGCCAACGTGGTCTAGAAATACTGCGAGTATGTGGGTAAAAGTTCTGTTGGCTAAACTCACATTCATGGTGAAAAACTAAAAACATATGTGTACATTCCCATCTCTTTCGCATGACTAAAAGGGCAGGTGAGGGGTGCTCAGTAAGTACTATAATATTATTCAGACATGAGTCTGAGTGTTTTGAAGGTGTGTGAATGTCATCAAATTTTATTTACATACAGGATTCCTCTTGCTCAGTGATGTTTTTTGTCTGAATTACACGTCAAAATGGCTTAAAAAACTTTATAGAACAAATTATGTTCATACGGCCACCATTCAACCCTTTGCCACTGTCGCTTGCAGTATATAACTGCTATTTAAAGTACATATACTATTGAACTGTTTCCTTACTCATAAAGCCATGCTAGAAAAAAAATTGCACAAATTTTAATATACCTCATAGCTTGCCAGCAAAGAAAAGCCTCCTCTGAAAAGAAATGCCCAGCTATGGTGTGAGATGCCGATAACTGATCTGGCAGCCTTGACAGGACGGGTTCTTAACCCTCAGCGGCGCCAAACAGCCTTATACAGACTCGACAGTTAAATGTGTGTGGCGCATTGCCATCTGTGGGACAGGCTGAATTCTCAGTTCACTGTGCATGGTTTCTGTCTAGTTTGCAAGCATAGATACAAACTTATATAAAAACTTATATTTAAAAAATTTAAACATAAGACGTAGAGACGTTGCCTTCTTGCTTTTTAAGCCTAGTAACCTGCCTAGTAACACATGCTGCTTTTATTCATACATTGATATTCATTGCTATATAAGCTTTGGGACGTTAAATCCCCCATAAATCATAAATCAAATCATTGCTATATAAATATATTTGCAAATGCTTTTTTGAAGACAGTGCGCTAGTTTCTCCTCCTGTATACTGCATTCCTGCTATCGTCCGGACTTTATATGTAGTAGCATTATGGTTGGCAGATTTTTTTTAATTTTCTTGCATTTTGTGAAACTATACTGTCCTGTTATGCCACATTTGGTGCTGTGGGTAAACGAATAACTTCGCTTTTAGCTCTTGCGGTCGCATGGAAACTACACGATTACTGCTGTAGAGCTGTACATCCACATTCAGATCTAACTGTATATGAAACTTCTGCTCTTCTTGTTCAAGTGTCTTGACTTGCATACTAAGCGGTTTCATTTAAACGTATCAAGTTATTACTCCCACACTGCTGCTGTAAGGAGACGATTTCCTGCTAGCCTACATATTGACGACAAGGAAACAAGCTCATGGCTTCGACATGCCCGAGAGCGGAGGCTTGCTGCACGGCGTTGCCA
Source organism: Amblyomma americanum (assembly GCA_030143305.2). Lineage (NCBI taxonomy): Eukaryota > Metazoa > Arthropoda > Arachnida > Ixodida > Ixodidae > Amblyomma > Amblyomma americanum. The sequence continues at coordinate 45,811 of JARKHS020036082.1, read as the reverse complement.
GCCTTCTTTCTCGCTGTTTTTCGACTTTTTTCCGCTGATGCCGTAGCCATGAACAGCTGGTATTGCCATTAGCATTGATATTGGTCTGTGTGGTTTAGAGTCCCGATGCTGCACATCGGCTATGCGAGAAGCCGTAGTGGAAAGATCCTGCTTCACTGCGGCCACCCGGGGTTCTTTTACGCACAGTGACATCGCATAACTGTCACAGCCGCCGAGTCACCGCGACGGGCACACGGACAGCGGTGAGCAGGAATGCAATGCAAAGCACTTTTACTGCTTCACTGCGAACTTAATACTTAATACAAAGGCTTGAAAATGGACACGGTGATAGGTTCGACACAGCGGACAAACATGTTCCAATCGTTTTGCAGGACCATACTCTCCCCTATATTACAAATATAAAAATCACAGCTTTTTTTTTCTTTTCACACTGCAACGTAATGCACAACGTACAAAACATAAACCACGGTATTGCCGCAAAGGCTAGTGAGAGCTGTCTGCGAGCAGTTTTCGGCCAATATTTTTGTAGCAGTGTTGTGGACCATCCAGAAACCAACAATTTTTCTTTTCTTCCTTTGGCAACTAGGGCTCGGTGGTTTTTTACAGATAATAAAAAATTGGGCTACCATTTGAGCGTATGCCTTCATAGAAGGAGCTGGAATAGGGTCTGGACCACTGGTCTAGTTGCTCCTGACTTAACGGGTCAATTATTATACGTAATAGCCCTCAAGCATGGACTCCTGTTTCATTCTGCTAAATTCGAAGAGTTCACAAACTTAGGGAGCTTGAAGAACAAGTTCCTAATCACTATTCCCGAGCATACTTTCTTGAAATCATTTGCAATATCGGCACCGTCTACAACTAGATAGCAAGAGGAACCACTTCTGACTCAGTACTCTAAGCTGTTGTTTACATTTTCTTTCAGCGATTTCCAAAAGCGTTCGTATCATTCTTGGGAGGCGGGTACTGAGAATCAGGAACTATTTCGTTTCATTCCTCAGCTTCTCTTGTATTACAGGAACTCGTCTTTCTCATCGTTTCGAAACAAATAATTTTCAACACTTTATATGCAACGCTAGAGGATACTTTATTTTCAGCTAATCGTTTTATTGCTCTGGTGCCTATGTCTTTTTCATGTGTGTCATTCATTAGCTTTGATGGGACATAATTGGGAATGTATGATGTTTATAGTTTTGAACGTTATCCATATCATGCCATTATCTATCGACACGCTCAGCTGAAGAAACAATGAAAAGAAAAGGACCCCAGCTGACAAGCCAACGACGCTTAAGCGCTTTTTTCGTACAAGAAAACTCCTGGACATTTTAAGTAAAAGTAGTACAGCGCAAAAAAAAAAAAACAGGGACACAACAGGGGCATTCTTCATCCCATTTATAGTGAAACTAGAAAGGTATGCGTGACAACACACTTGTGTTCACTTATTTCTAGAAAACAGCTATGTCGAAAAAAAAGAAATAAGATTTAGCAAAACTGTAAACCTACAGTTTAGAAACAGAATTGCTGGTTTTTGCCTCCGTAGACATGTTCTGGATTAACTCATATACTTCCGGAAGCTTAAAAGGTGTCATTGGAGATTGCGTTAATTTCCAGTCACCAGTTTCTGGGTACCGATATGAAGTGCGTTAGTAACGAGCAGGTTCGCTTCATTTCAACTGCTTTCCTTACAACTTCGCTGCTCGACGTAACTGCAGAGTCTGTTTCGAGCCTGTTTGTTGCGCGCCTTCTTGGTTGCCTGCGTTTTTTTTTTTTTCATTGTGAGCGGAACTTTTTCTCCTCTCCATCTACTTCAGCATTTCCTGTCCCTGGGTATCGAAGTGCTGGTTCAGATAGGCACTGGACCTGCAGCTTCTCTAACCGGCTCTGAAGATCACCATTTTTCCTTCGTATTCAGTTTGTTCCGGCTAGGCAGGACGAAACTTTGAAAAAAAAAAAAGAAACGCGCTGTAAGAAGACTCAGCTAGTAAAGGGGTAAGCATGTTTTTAAAAATTCACCGAATTTGACAATGTAAGTTTTTGTACTTTTGTGTCGTTAAGTTTAGCGCAGAGTTTAAATATAAATGCTGTACCGTCGATGAATGTTGGCTTCTTAATGATATGACGCGATAGTGTTAATGGGTTGATGCTCATATATGTGGAACTGGTCATTCTCTACATTACATTCATAAATCCCTCGGAGTCCTCGTATCCCTCATGGCAGGTGCAGCCCCCGCAGAGGCTTGTGAGACCCAGGTTGCTGTTATCCAGAAACCTATCGCGACCAATTATTAATTTAACCGCCACCTGTCATGGTAGGCAGTTTGCTCCCAATCAGGTGGGCAGGTCGTGGTGGCGCCACAAGGTCACGTGACCAGGGTGACCCACCTGCTAACCAGGTTGCTTCTCTGGGGACTTTTCGTGGATTTTTCGTTTACGCTCAACGACGCCGACCACAGACGCCTTTCTGTGACACCGTCTCCTTGACGCTGGCGAGTTAATATTCTGCACGTGTGCAAGAAGACTGCCCATAACCATGATCTATTAGGTTCTTCGTGGATCGCCCTCTTTTTGTTTAAATCTGAAACGCTCTGCAGAAAAAAATTAGCTGTGGTTTAAACTTTGGTTAGCCCTGGTGAGAAGCGAAAGCGTCGCTGGTTAGACGAGACGCTTCGGGATCACATGGCTGAATCGGCAGATGAAGCTAAAAGGTCACGTGCACTCTCGGCCAATCATCAATTTAATCTCCACCTGTCACGGTATGGAGGTTGCTCACAGTTCGATGGGTCAGTTGCCACCTGCCACGGTGGGCAGATTGTGAGGACGTCAGTAGGTCACATGACCTGCCACGTGACACCTGTCAAGTGAATGCACTGACGCTGCCCTCTTGAATACCTAGCGTAGTGAAGCTTTGGCTTCAAAAAATGTGGCCGCACAATGTCATGGCAACTGGGGTTTAGCGCCCCGAAGCTCTGCATGGGCTATGAAGAGACGCCGCACTGGAGGGCTCCGGATTAATATCGACCACCGGGGATTCTTTATCCTACCCTGACATCACAAGGCATGGGCGTTGCGTTTTGCCTCCATCGAAAGGCAGCCGCCGCGGCCGGGATTTGATTCGGCGACCTTGGCTCAGCAGCAGAACGCCGCAGCCACCGCAGCGACGGGTAGGGTCGCAGAATGGCACGACCGGCTAGAGAAGCGATCAGCAGTTGAAAACACCGGTTGATCTTCTGTCGGTGGTCCTGCCATCAGTGCGCTTTTCGCTTTGCCCTTGTTAAGAACATAATCACCACCCTTGTTTTTCTAAACCTGTG
>JARKHS020036082.1:35000-37500 GCA_030143305.2 Amblyomma americanum | reverse complement strand
AGATCGTCAACATTCAACCTGGAAGCAGACCTTGATGAAAATTCACTAATTCGGCATTCTGAATATATGCCTATACAGTTCACCACCTCGTTCAGTTTCATCTCACTGCCAGTCAAGCGTAGGAAGCGAGAGGCAGCTCTCGCGCATGCTAAGTCGGCTCCCGTCTGGTAGACGGTCAAATAAAGGGCGGCTGAGACATCTATGGGCACACCTCGTTTATATGCCCCGGCTGCCGAAGAAGTCGGATTCTTTGTTCTCAGTGCAATCGCCCGTCCTCTTCTGCTGCGCGTTAGGCCGCTGCCAGTTTATTAAAGCATGAATTACCTTCCAGCGATAATTAATTAGCGACCATTCAAACGCACTTCAAAAGCTGTAGAAACTCTTCAGGAATATTGTGGACGGGGAAGTTGCTACGACGCATCTTAGATCACGAAAACGGGAATGCTAACCTCGTCAGCCTCGTATTCTCAGACACCTCGTACTCTCCGGATCGAAGAGTAGGCGGAATGCTAGAGGCCCGTGCACTGCGCGATGTAAGTGCACGTTATAGAACCCCACGTGGTCGAAATTTTCCCGAGCCCTCCACCACGGCGTCTCTCTTAGCCTGAGTCGCTGTGCGACGTTAAGCCCCATAAAACTAAACCAAACTATATAATGTGCGACCGAAAGTGAATTTGATGACGACGCATTCGGAGATGCCCTAGCATCGCTGCGCAGAGTTGCTATTGGTAGTTACGCGCTCTCGGAGCACCGCATGCTCATACACCGTTATAGCAATCATAAGCGCCGCAATCATATGAAAATTGGTTTTTGCAGAAAGGAAATAGTGATAGAGAAATGCGCAGAATATAACTAACCCCTGTATATATTCCTCAAATTACGAGAAAGCATTTCACTCGGACGATACATCAGCAGTCATGCAGGGATTACGGAATCAGGATATAGAAGAGCAATATGTAAAAGTGCTGGAAGAAACCTATAACGGGGCTGCACAGCCACCGCACATCAACATAAAGACAACAATAATATTCCAATAAGGAAGGTTGTTAGGCACGAAGACACGACCTCTCCAAAGCTATTCACCGCCTGTTTACAGGAGGTATTCCGACAGCATGAATGGAAGAGTTGGGAATAATAGTTAACGGAGAATACTTCAGTAACCTGCCATTTGTTCATGACATTGCCTTGTTAAGTCACTCAGGACATGAGCTGCGACGCATGATCAATGAGTTAGACAGGCATAGAAGAACGGTAGGTCTTAAAATTTAACATGCAGAAAACCAAAGTAATGTTCAACAGTCTAGCAAGGGAACAGCAGTTTACAATAGGCAGCGAGGTGTTGGAAGTAGTAAAGGAATACGTCTACTTAGGGCAGGTAGTGACTGCAGATCCTAACCACGAGAGTGAAATAACTAGAAGAATAAGAACGGGGTGGAGCACATTTGGCAGGTTCTCTCAGTTCATGAATGGCAGTTTACCAATATGCCCCAAGAGGAAACTAGAATTGAGCTGTACCTTACCAGTACTCACCTCGGGGCCGAAACGTGGAGGCTAACGAAAAGGGCTCAACTTAAAGGAGTATGCACACCTAACTTTTGGGTGCCTACTTTCTTTTTTGTGATGATGCGCAAGGCATTATTATACATGGATTACCACCTAATTATCTCCTATGACCGCTAAATAATTTATAACCGAATTTCTCGCGCTGTTTTGGTTTTGGTTTCAACAGCTGAATTACGAATGTGACGTCATCGTGTGCTTACAGGTCACATGAGACAACTGCAATTTAACCGCTGCTTCCACAGTCGTTGTCATTTTGGCTCTCGAAAAAGGCTGTATTCAGCATTGTAATGATGAAAAACGACGAAGCAGCGATTGTATCGACGTTTTTCTATGCCTCATGTGACATAAAAGCACTCTTAGACGTGTCACACCCATCGTTCGGATGTTGACACCGAAACCGAAACAGCATGACAGAAAAAAAATTGATTATAAATTATTTAGCGGCCTTAGGCGAATATCACATGGTCATTCATACGTAGTAGTGTCTTCCGCATGATTGTAGAGAAGAAAACATACCACCAAAGTTAGGTGTCTATACTCCTTTAAATTGATGACAACGCAGTGAACTAAGGAAAGGAAAACGATAGGCGTATTGTTAAGAGACAGGAAGAGAGCACAGTAGATTAGGAAAAAATGCAGATTACTGATATCCGAGACGAAATCAAGAACAAGAAATGGGCTTGGGCAGGGATAACGAAATGGATTTTAAGAAAGGGAAGTGTAGCAGGGGGCGGCAGAAAGTTAGGTGGGCGGTTGAGATTAAAATTTTTGCGAGGTTAAGTTGGCCTAGTTGGCGCCGGACAGGGTTTATTGAAGAGATATGGGAGAGGCCTTTGTCCTACCTTGGACGCAGTCAAGCTAATGATTAAGATCATTATGATGACGGTGCATGGCATTATAGTTCAATTGCGTGGAAAAAAAAATCATGGTCGAAATT
>JARKHS020036082.1:0-30000 GCA_030143305.2 Amblyomma americanum | reverse complement strand
TTACGTAACCACACATGACTGTTTCGAATCCAAACTAATATGACTGCATTAAAAATAAAAGGTACTAAATAAAAGCTAAACATCCATTACATACGTGCACTTTCGGTTATTATTTTGGAAAGTTAAATTCAATACGCTCCTGGTGTGCACCGCCCGACTAGCGGGCAGGGAGGTTCGACGGTATCGAACTTCAGCACTAGCTTCAGTGTTATTCCTGAACAGCCTATGTCTCGTGATATTTCAGAGGATAGCATGACCACTTCTTGCCTGCACTTTCATTTTTTCTTCTTTTTGACGAGTGTCCATTCAGCACTAAATTACTTTCGCGCGCCGTATCTTGACGCCGCGTGTGGACCCCTGCTGAGAAGTATCACGTTGCGCCATTAATTCTGCCCTGTCCGCCTTGCGGTCTACAGACAATGCAGCGAGCGCTTAACCGAACCGCTCCCTTGCGCGGGACCGCGCAGCCGACACCCCGGCGTCGTCCCTCGCGTTTCGATCTGTGCCGCTTCTGGGCGAGCCGCAGTCCACGCGCCGCGGGCGTCCCTTTTCGTGGACCGCTATGAGGGCGCCACCGCGTGGCACTCGTGCGACCGTGGCGCCCCCGCGACTCGTTGAACGCATGCGTGGAGCGCGTCTGCTCCTCCCATCCACGGTGGGGAGTGGTTCTACCGGCGTATTTCTCGACTCCTCACTGCGGCAGTGCATGTCGGTCTGCGGCGCTCATCGGGCGCGGTGTGCTCGCGCTCCTGGCCCCGCTCTGTAGGCCACGCACTCCTCCTCCTCTCGGCGTGCCCCGCTTGGCGCACCTGGTGGGCCCGCGCGTCGCGACTTCCCTCGCCGGCTTCCGTGTCACAGCTGGGCCCTGAGCAGCAGGGGAAAGCGCCCCGCTCGACGGGACACCATGTGACGGTGTGCGCGTTTGACGCAAGGACTGTCAAGACGCTAGCTGTCAGTACGCGTCGGCGTTCGAGAAGAACGGAAAGATACGGGGGAACTTGGAAAAGACAAAAAGTACGAAGGCACCAGCTGGTTTGACATTGCTGACCTAGCGTCCCTCTTGTGCGAACCAGTCGTAGAGGCCACTGAGCGTTTCGAGGCACGGACGACGAGTGTCAAACTACGCGTGACGTCTCGCTCAGCTGTTCCTTGCTGCCAACGGCCCGTGTCGACGGTCGGCCGTTGAAGGGGCTCGGGATGTGAGGTAAGCGAGCAGCGCGTGTCCCGATGGTGCAGGGGGCCTCTTTAGCCCCCCGCTTGTCAGCGAGTCGTTTCTTTTGCTCCTTTTACGCCATGTAGTAGCTCAAGTAACATACTACTTGACCTACTACCTCTTCCTAAATTCATTGCAGATGGATCGTGGTATGGCAGGACATTCTGACCCTTTTGAAAAAAAAAAAGTTTTTTTTTCCAAGAAGCCAATGCTGTGGCTAAAACTGACATCTTCGCCGAAATAGGAAGAAGGAGTCAGCGCTGATGACAGAAGTCTATGTTCATGGTCAGTGTCAGATGATTTCGTCGCGAGCCAAATACTGCGCTAATTATTTAATTGAATCATTCTACGCAGAAGAAAGAAGTGCAACTGTTACACGCAAAAACGATTATTGCACGACAAACTTTTCGAGCACTTCGACGTCTTTCGCTACGCTTTACGAGAGAAAATAAAATATCCTAAATAAAACTGTACTGATGATTATACCGACGAATTTCCTCGGAGGTGCGTACAAGTGCTCTATATACTATGTACGTTCGAGCTTCCTTCGCGCGGTAAATTATATCCGTCGTTAGTGCTAAATATTTTTTTTTTTTGCGGTCAGTGTCCATTTTATCGTGTAATGGATACACTGACAATTCGACCAACTGTGAATTGCTCTAATGTAGTCTGTGAAGCCAACCTAGTGCCCTGTGTTGTTCCGTTCAAATGTTCGTTGTCCCACTTTTCCCAGTTTTTTTTTATTCGGTTACTTTGTGCAGTTTCAGCTGATTAATTTTATCGATGCCATGAACGCAGCAATTCTTACTTCTGGCAATTCTGACTTTCAGCAAATCGGCTGACACATCGCGAGCATAAACTGTAAGTTATTTCTGTATGTAGAGAACAAATAAAAGATGTCCTTACTTTCGATATGGCTCAAGTCGCAACGCAGTGCCGTCGTAGTGACGTCTGGGCAGCCCTGCGAACAGTCGGTGAAATACCCAGTACGTAAGCGGCGGGTATAGCGGTATCATTAGAGTCATACTAGTATTTTGATGCGATACTTTTACAAATTGCCATTAACGTTGGGTTTGTACGCTACAAGGCATGCCGTGTTAGAGAGCTGCGGATCAGGTTTCGACTTCCTGGCGTCCTTTGACGTGCACTGAGATATCAGTCACTATGAGGGCGTTTTTGCATTTTGCCTTCATTGAAATGCAGCCGCTGCAGCCGGGATCAAACCGGTATCGATGCGGCCTTCATGAAATACCTATCTGCTTTCTATTTTAACCGGGTCTGCCCACGAGAAATTGATTTTAACGTCGAAAATTTGGTACCTTAGGTCGTATTCGGCCACAGGCAAGAATATCCCCCCCCCCCCCACTCCTTTTTTTTTCTTCATTAAAGTGAATAAGCCGCGTAGTGTTGCCTTCACTGTGAAAATACCTGGCTATGCGACAATGCTACGATGCTAAATTGCGAGGAGGCATTCCCCCCTAAAGGGGAGATCTGGTGCATAACTACGCCGTTCACTGGTGTCACTGCATTCGAATTATTGCAGAGTAAGCAGCGCTAAAACTCCTTTTCGGTCTCTTGAAGCTAACTACCTTAGACGCGAGGAGGAGAGATTTTGAAAATAAATTAGCCCCTCAGGACTGATTATGTTAGCTAGGAACTTGCTGTTATAAATAAGCTGGAAAAAGGGACCCTCCCACTGTACACGACCAGCTCGGCTCCGGTTTATTCCCTGCCTTTCTTGCAATGCTTAATGCAAGCCCATATGTGGAGAAGGAGAACTCATTTTTACTTCCTATGCTCCGGGGTAATCTGAGTTGAGCGCAGAACGAAACTAAGATTGGGTAAGCATCAGCGTTATGTGCACGTTTTTGGCGCAGTAATATTCGCTTGCAGCGCCCCGAAGACCTTCAGTTTAACCTAGTTGCTGCATGTAATCTCCAAATGGACTCCAAATTATATAGAAGGCGACGTTCGCAAGCAGTCCGATCTTTCAGCAATGAACATGTTTTTTTTTTTAACACACTTTGTGTTGCCCGCAGCAAACGGTGTGAACGGTTGCGCAGGATACGTAACATGAGGCTTTAAGAAAGATCATTCGTTCGGGATTATGATTGTTCTGTCATCTTTGGTTTTCGTTTTATCTTTAGTTGCTATTTCCAGCACCCGCCGAATTTCGTCAAACCATCGCTGACCTCCGCTGGTTGACGAAGTAAGGGTGACATGCTTGAGTTCCTTTTTTTCCTCTCTAGGTAACACGCTCGTTTCTCTTTCTACACGTACGCACGGATGCCGCAAGCAAAGGTGCGTTTAAAGGGCCATTGACTAAACTTTTTCGTTTAGTTATTCGTAGAAATATTGGGCGGCATTTAGGCAACACGGTACTGTTTCTAAGGGGTTTGAAGAAATTACGAGCTCCTTTCACATCCCAGATGTAACGCAGCAACTTATGTCCCCATCAAAAAATTATTAAAATAAAACGAGTACATAACGCAGTCCGTCTAGCGCTAGCCGCTTATAGCTTGCCAATGTTGAAAGACGATAGAGACGCGTGACTGAATTAAACTAGAGCTCGTTTCAAGAATGACCGGTGAGCGCTGCTACGCGGTGGTAGCAGGCAAAGGCTGAGTGAGAGATCAAAAACCGGGAAGAGTAGCAACGCTGCTGGGTTCGTCCAGGGATATCTCCGGAGATTTTTGCTTTCTCCTTAAGTCTACTGTTTTCATTTAGCAGAGGCTAAGCTTAACGATGAGACCCAGTGGGCGAGTCCTCTCACCCAGCCCCGTGTAGGGGGCCCGCTCAGATGCCCCCGAGTATAGTTGAAGAGTAATTTGAGGCACCGCATTTCCTTCGAAGTTTCTGCGCGGCGCCGGCAAGAACAAGTACTGCCATTTCAGGCTTGGTTAGGTAAGGCAGGACAAATTGAATTTCTTGGGTGAATGCACCGCTGTGCGTACAGCAAGACGGATGCAGTCGAAGACGGACCGTATTGCGAGACCGGAGTGGGACCAGACTACAACAGCAATCTTCTTCCTGTTCTTAGCTGTAATTTTATTGACCTTTTCTTTTTTATCCTCCTTTGTTACACTAAACAAGCATTCAGGTTTTTGGCACCTGCAAAGTTAAAAAAAAAGGCTGCTTTGTATTTTTGCGCTATCATTCAGGGTAAAACCGACATAGTTAAGACGATCACAACAGAGTCCTCACTATAGTAAATTGTAGCTGGGAGTCTTACTTCTGTTGCTACTTCTGCTATTGCTTTTTCAGAGAATGAAAGTAGCTGCACATGCTGCAGGCGTGTTTGGACAGCGAAACTGTCCCGCTCTTCCATTTAACTTGTCCATAGAATGCAATAGGTATTCCTAGACCAATATGAGGATTGAAATGTACGAGCACTACAGTAATGATGCAACACTGCGTTCAATGTCACCATATTTGATGTTATTAGCGACACAACCTGACACTTCAATACTGCTATGTTTGGTCTTATATGTTTGCGCCAATTCGTTACTAGGAATTAAGGAAGACTTCCAGCCAGTTCCGCTAAGCATAACGACATATCAAGTCTTGTTCTGCAGCCACTCTGTCATTCTCTTTCTTACGTCACGGATGACGTCAGTGCGCTATTTCTGAATGTTCAAAGTCATGCGCCACGTGGTGGCAGCCAAGGGAACTAGAAGCGTTTGTCCCGAATTCCTGGTTAAAATTACCGTTCAAAGGTATCCCTATTCTGCCTTGTGGTTTTTATGCTTCCTTTAGCGCACATCAGTCGATTTCTACTGTAAGCTGGTAACATCTATACCACGATATGCACCGACTCTTGCACCTCGGTGTGAGTGCGAGCTCTAAGAAGAAAAAAAGAAAAATCGGCTGATCTCATCCTAAAGGAAAATTGCATTGAGCGGCAGATTTCTTTGGAGCAAGAAAAAATTACTGCTAAACATATGTATGACCTTGACGCAATCCATTGCAGAACAGAGCCCATGTTGCGCAGTACTCGTGGCATCTAACTATCGCATAGTCAGCCTCATTTCGACCATTTATGCTACTGATGCAGCGCACACCTCAGCCTGGCTTTAAAGCTTATGACTGTGCATCCAGAATTAATGCACAATTCGTTCATTTTTTGCACTAAAATTAGTTATCTTGGTCCATGTTACGCTGCCTGCTTGCGCCCGTTCTCTCGAATTCCAAAGTTCTGTTTTTTTTTTCCTTACTAATGAGGTCAATTTGGTACTTTATTCGTCCCACACCTGTATTTTGGATATGTATTTTGTGACCGTGCGTGTCAGCGACTGGAGCGTTTGCCTGCGTGTTCGTGCGAGTATGTGTGTGTCCGTGTGCGTGCCGAAAGAAAAGTGCGCTACCGCTTCTCTGTGTTTTCTCGCATCGATGAATACGCTCGCATACTTCACCACGCAAATAAAACCGCGTGGCTGTACGCTTATCTCAAAGTGCGGAGAAGAATTCATGCAGTCAAAAAATTGACGTTCTTGAACGGCTATCGTTCGTTTTGATCCGCTTTTTTAATGCCGTAGTCAAAACTGAGCAGCTCTGCGATCCATTGCCGAAGGGACCCCAGGTAAACTCCTCTGAAGAATATTTTACTTCTTGTTTTAAGGCATAAATTTCCCTTCGTTCCCTGGTGTATCTCTTGGGAATAAGGATAAATGGAGAGTGCCAGGCTGTGTCTTTCAATTGTGCGAATGCTTTCCGAATGGGCGTTTACGCATGCGGCGCTTTTGTTTGTTGACAGACTCAATACGAAGCTTCATTGTTTGTCCGTCCTGTGAAAAATGGAAATCAGCAAAAAAAAAAACAGAAATGCGGCGCGCACGTCTAGCTGGAGCCCCATGGTTGGCAAGACGATGTTTTTTTGTTTTTCTTCCGACTCACTCGCGGTCATACAGTAGACGGCGCATTATACTAATGGCCCGATAGGAGGAGAGTAACTTTCTAAGCGCAGCGTTTGTCGATGAGCATACATATTCCGCAGTTGGGGCCGGCCGCAATTCTGTTCCGCGTCATCGTTTGCAGACGCCACGTTTATAGGCGGACGCCGCCGCCTGCGGCCGATCGAAGCCAGATTTAGTCGGCCCTCCCGTATTGATGCGTGATTGGTTCTGAACACGCTTAATTCGTGCATCGACTTTGCCCACGCCTGCATTATTCATATTTCGACGGGAAACTTCCTCGATTCCGGTGAAGGAGGTTATGCAGCCGCGTTTGCTTTCATGCCAGTGACAAGCTGCGTATGCTTGGACTTGGTATACGTGTATATAGCGGGCCGTGGTTCATCTGTGTCGCGTTCGGGTGAAAGCGCCCTCTTAGCGTTCGCTTATATCGCTTCAGTGTGGCTATTCTGCGTACAGTCGGGGACAAAAGTCTCGGGGCCGCGTGTTCCGCAAACGAAGCTCAAAGCTCTGCTATTACCCGGAAGACACAGCGAAACTTGCTTCCATTAGCTCGACAACCAGCTTTATCTCTTTGCAGATACAATGAGCAATTACATTATCACACAGGCTAGCAGCTTTTAATTTCCCTTCTGCCTTAGAACAATTGTTTTTTATTAAGAGTCACGTGGAACAAGGCTTGAAAATTTCTACATGCATGGGTTTGAAAGGAGCTAAAAAACTCGAATCACGGATCATTCTCAGAGGTAAGCATGGTGCGCTGTTATCGCAAGTGCACCCCCCCCCCCCACCCCCCTCGGGTCCGTATTTTTTTTTTTAACGCCCGCCAACCACTTTCGAAGGCGCTCGCGGGCCTGTGTAAATCTTGTTCTACGCGTGTCTCTTTCATTCTTAAGGCGGTTTTAAAAGCAGTATTAAGACGAATCGCCCCCCCCCCCCCCCCAATCGAGCGTCTTCTTCTCCTCCCGTAATCCTTTTTGTCAGCGCGCGAGGGGACAATTTATGAGCGCCACCTTTTATTTATCGGCGCCGCGAGGTAGCCCCAGGGGCAGCTGTTTCTTCCGCGGGACCTCCTCGAAACTGGCTCTTCGCGAGCGGCTTCTCCCTTTCGAGCCGAGTGCGCTCGCGATCGTTGGTCGGAGATCATCAGCCGCCATCGTGGTGGACGACGATCGCCGTTCCCAGTTGCGTCTTTCGATTCGCCACGTGTGATCACAAAGGGAAGCGCCCCGGCGTCAGTGCGGGCCGCCCAGCGGGAAAACGGGGCCAACCGCGTAAAACGCTCTCCCCGGGCCCGCCCGGCCGCCTAATGTGCGCTGCAGCTGCTGCCTCGTCGCTCGCTTCGAGGGGACGATCTGTCCCGCGCATGTACTACGCACTTGCGTGCTGCCCCCCCCCCCCCCCCCCCCCCCCAAAAGCGGCTGAGATATGCGTCCAGTATCGAGCGCTAAAAAGGGGACTGCTTCAGCTCTTCGGGTAATTTTTTTATTGCTTTGACCGAGTGTATATCAATGATTCCGATATGCGGTGTCGGGATAGGGTACGGCAGCCAACTTCGTGGCTAAGGGAAAAGCGCTTAAAAATAAACGTCGCAGACTGGGGCGAAAAAACGGCAGCGTCAGCCTTAGCGCGGGGTTGTATCGGCGACCAGATACGCTGATCTGCACAAATCGCCTGGTGTTATGTTAATGGTGAGTGGGGGTTTAAGGTCCCAAAGCGACTCAGGCTATGAGGGACGTCGTAGTGAAGGGCTTCGGAAATTTCGACTACCTGGGGTTCTTTAACGTGCACTCACATCACACAGTACACGCTCCTCTAGAACTTCGCCTCCATCGAAATTCGATCGCTGCTGCTAGGATCGAGCCCGCGTCTTTCGGGCCAGCAGCCGAGCGCCATAACTACTCAGCCACGGCGGCGGCCCTAAATCACTGCGTGTGACCGCATGGCTTTGCCGGTCACTGTCGGCGCTGAGGCCTCGTACAGCTGTTCACGAGCCTAAAAAATGCGCGGTGTGCGAGTCCGAGGTGTTCTTTGTATTCCTGAATGCGAAAAATGCTTGTGTCTGTAGAAATATGGACATCAGTCTCGCTCTCGAGAGCGTGTCACATCAAGCACTCGATATTTTTATGCCACCGGTTTTATTTTCCCGCTGGAGCCGTTTATTCCTGACAGCCGAAATATGCCAGAAAAGGAAAATAAAAATGTCCGGATCGCGTGGCGGTCATTGAAACAGAAGTTTTTATTTTACGCTTTTCCTTTCTCTCCGCAGGATTTCGATGTTTTCATGCAGACACGTACGCAGACATAGACTTACTATCTAATTGAGAAGTTCTCGACTAAACCATAATAAGCACGGATCAAGGTTTTAAAATTGAATGATTAATTTCAACATTGTTTAGAGCAGACAATTTTGTTTTCCGTGCATGTAAGAATATCATCACGAATTGCTTAATCTCTGAACCTTCTGCAAGTCCTTTACAACCTTTAGTACGCAACGTATCAGTTTACTGCACTTTGTGGCTTCAGAAGGAACAGGCTGGTTTAATTTTCAAAAGAATCGCTTAGGTGCAGGCGCCGGTTCTGGGAAAAAAATGTCTGTACTCTTGTGATTGGGGATCCCACCGCGGCCACCAGTGTTGTGATTTTCAGGTGGTCCCGTTGAGCTCGCCACCCGTTTTGTGACTGAGCGCTGCCAGCTCTCTCGGTGGTAGCGAAGAGTCCGAGTCAGGCGTCGGTGAGAACAACAAAAGGGATTTTATGCACTATGTACAGGTCATTATACAGGACATGATCGGCTCGGGGGCCGAGAGCTAGCCTTAAACGCGACTGTTCTCACACGGCGACGTCCGGCGAGGCTCCAACGCGTCACACATCACACTTCACTCGTGAGCGGCACACGGCTCACGGTGGGTCTGTCTATCACAACGGGCTCGGTAGAACGGAGTCCTCTCCATGCGGCATCGTTGGGGCTTATATAGCCCCGAAAAATGGTCGTCACGCAAACGGACCAATAAAAAGCCAGCACTTGACAGCCGTCCGAGAGGTCTATCCAGCGACCGCGCTGGCCACCCGCTTCAAGTTTTCCGCGCGCTTTGACTTCCAGGGGGAAAGGGTAACCGGCGCCTGGCTGTCTAGCAGCTCGCCGATGCTTCTTCATAGGGCGCCGCTGTCTGGCGGCGCAGCATCTTAGCTTGTCGAGGGAGCGTTAGGGTGCAGGTGCCTTGCGGCGCAGCACCGGGTTTGTCCAAGGGCGTTCGCAGGAGAAATTTTGCATCTTGTAGATTTGGAATCCGGGCTGGTTGTCCATGCACAACAGTACACGCATAACATCATAACAAGCTGCAGTGTGTGCGCATGGTTTCAATGTCACGAGATTCTAGCCAGGCTTGGCTGACGTCCTGCTCTCAGGAACACTGCCAGTTTTTTTACGGAATGCCGATAAAAGCTGTGGAAAGTCTAATGAAATTTGACAAATGTGTTTGACATGGTTTGAACCTGCCGAAAGATGAACTCGGACGCACATCCTGCGTGGCTAAATTGTTTATCTGATTTGCTTCGTTTTTTTTTCAGCAAACTTTAAACTTGGAGAAATGGCAAGCGACCAGGTTGACGGCCGGAATGGTCGCTACTGTTTTTTGTGAAGTTGATAAGCGAAAGGTTACGCGTGCTGCTGTCGCTTGCCACGTGTCCGGATAAAGCAGCAGATGTCATTGCATTTGCCAGGGCTTTAGATTACACTGACGTAGGTGCTCCACGTCTACCTAACACCGTTTTGAGTCTGCCCCGTAAACAATGAAAAAGAGGCATTGTTCCTACTGAAGACCGAAGTCGAGCCTCTGTCCTGCGCCCAGGCTGAGGGGCTCGGGTATCCGTACAGCTATTGTGGCGCTCTGCTGCTGAGCGTAGGTTGCCGAGCTGGGTTTTATGGCCGCAACATCCGCGTTTCGATGGAGATACATTTACAGCGCTCACTGTCTTGCACACAGACGACAGCGCACGTTAAAGAGCTCCAAGCGGCTGGAACTAATCCGGAGCGGAAGCCTTTATAGTAAACTGGTCTGCCAACGAGAGAAAGCGCAGTGTCCGGTGGTGTACGTCTGCAGCGTTAACAAAGCCAGGTCGGAGTCGCTTATAACAGCGAGCAGGGACACACGTGGGCTGGTGGTGATTGCACAGAGGACTTCGACTTGCATTTTTGAATAAAAATTAAGTATTAGCACCTGCGCTAAGTTACACTCAGCGAGTATGAAAAAAATCGTGCAAAAGGGCGTGGCAAATCTTGGTCAGTTCAGCTAAGTAACTAGCAAAGCGTATACCATTTTGCCTGTGATCGCTTCAATATCGCCGTTTGTCGACTGGACGAAGTGTGGTTGTGGGGCCGTGTAGCCGAGCAACATTCTCTGTGTTGATGGCACATTGCATTTAAATGGACTTATTTAGGTCGTAGACGAGAAGCAGTGAGTAAAACAGCGCAAAGAGAAGAAGCGACGTAAGCGAGAGCTCATCCCGCTTGTTTAATTCCTTGTTTATAAATCACGCGCAATCAAATCTAGCTGAACACCCAACAAAAGTGAAATTTAGGTCAGCCTTGCCACAAGACTCGAGCCGAAAACTTTGCAGATGTTACATGCCGATTCATCAAAAAAGCTTTTTCTGTTGTTAAATCTAACAGCATTTCTGGGCCGGTCCCAAGCTCGAGCCTTTGTCTTCAGCCGGCGCGCGCACGCACGCGCGCACACACGCGCACGCACACACAGAAGAAAAGAAACCGCTCCTAGGTGGCTTTTATATTTTTTTCTCTTTCAAAGTTACCCACATGTCTATTGGCACATAGCTAAGCATTCAAATGGTCTTGTCGATCACGGATGACAAAACCATTCCTTGAAACAGCAGAGTGAGTCACCCACGTCTGTGATTCATGGTATCGCTACTCGATTCACATTTTTTTTTTGTGACCTCAAACTGTCTGCGTTTCCTCGGTGTACGCACCAGAAAACGGGATTTATTCACAAGTCACCGCTCTGTGAAGTCATTGCGGATCGCATCGGCAAGCATCGGGCTCGGCGGGGAGCCAACACCAGCTACCGGAGGCCCGTTCCTCACCCTGGTTCGGAGCCTGGTGAAGCTCCGCGAAATCTACTCATCCCTTCGAGGTGGCTGCTGCGGACACTCTGATTGGAATATGGTTCGACAATTTTCGAACGCCGCATGTCTTTCCAAATGACCTCGTACGGGGCTAGAATCTCGAAGGGCGGGCTGAAATAACCCATGCGTCGTTTTTTTGTAGTCATGGCTTCATTATCTTCACATTGCCTGGTGTTCTGATGAAATTTCTTATTGGTTCCCATGAACCACATCTTTAGTAAATGTTGGTCCCAAATTGTTAATTCGATATGCACATAACTGCTTCTCGGACAAATTTTCTTTTTTTGTTCGTTTTGGTTTAGGCAGCAAACATTTTCTAAAAACACTACACCACATTCGAATCTGCTTCATGGAAGTAGTACTACTAAAAACATCTTTATTGACTGGAAACGAAGAACCCTCGGGGTGGTGCCTCTAGTCCGGGCCCCATGCGTAGCGGACACCGACACCGCACGCTCCACAAGTCATTGCTGGGCAGTGGCAGTGGGGTCGGGGAAGAATAATCATTACCCGAAAAGAGCAACTCACACACGTGCTGCCTGTCTCACAGCTTGGGCACTTCCACACTGCGTCGTTTCAGAGTGTGAACAAGAAGTTGGCGACTCTGTGTAGCTTTCACTAGCACTGACGTGAGTTGTTTCGTAGTTTGGGGGCACGCCACTGTACAGCGTGGGCGTCAGAGGTAAAACTCCTCGGCGCCTGCGTTTTCCTCTGGCTTTTTTGTGTGAACTCGGAATTGCCTTCCAGCAAGTGCCCTTTCTTGCTTTGCTCTCTCTCCCTCTTCTTTTTTCTCTTCCGCGCTTTGATCCTTCGTCACCTCCTCTAAATAAAGATGCGCGGCCCAAAAGGACGTGAGTCGCCTACAACGACCAGCCCTTTGAGCGGCGAGCTCCCTTTTCCTCGCGTTAGACTGCAGCTTTATCTTCTTTTCTCTCCGCTTGTTTATTACGGGTGCGTGTTCACCCTCCCCCTCTTTTTTTTTTACGTATCACCGGAGTGGTTTTGGTTACCTTCTCGATCTTTTTTTTGTGTGTGTGGTTTGTTCATCTAGAATAAATGCAGTATTGGCTTTCTGTGGCCCTCTATTTTTTGTCGCTTCTACTGGAGTTGCCGTCTGCGTCTGCTCGCCTCGGCTTCTATCGATGCAGGCCCGCCAGCGTTGTTTCCAATCCTAGTGTGGCTTACCGTCTTCTCGACTCGTTTCAACGGAGAGCGCCTGTCTTGCCGTCGCGCGCTCTGCGAAGTCATTTGTGTCTGCTTCCGTCTGCGGGACGCAGTTGGCCTCGATAGCTGCGCTGCTGACGTAGCTGGTGCCGAGCGAGAGAGGAGCTTGGCAGTCAGCGGGAGAAAGGCGCGGGGCTGAACGACGAGCTGAGAGCGTGACTGCGGAGGCTACGGACAGCCGCTCCATCTTGCGGCCGCCCTGGAACGACTGGCTGGCTGACTGTGGTGCCCGGGTCGCTTTCATTAGGCGCCGTCGCTTGTTCGCGCGCAGCGTGGAAAATGGTCCCTGCAAAGGTCGTTGACACCGCTTAGCCCCTTGTCGGGGCCAGCTACAGGCTGTGAATTCCCTTAGCGCATTGCAGCGGCCCATTGTTACCCAATAAGCGCGTAACAGGCGAAATGCGTGTCCTCCTAGGGGAAAAATAATTTGACATAAGTATTGCTCATTAAGAGGAGGATGTGAGAGGTGGTGCGCGATGGTAGAGCTACCTGCCCTCTCAATAGACTGCGCTCATTTTAATTTTTTGTCTATGCTGTTTGTGACGTGCGAAACTAGGCTATATTCCTAATACTTTATGACGCGACGTCACTCCTACGCATAGCTTAAGTTGCAGGATACGATGATGTTCCTCTATAAAGACATGCAATTAAGTTCGCAGAATACACTGGCTAAAGCGACCGAGCCTATTTTTTCTAGCTATTTTTGTGGTTCAACCATTTGCGTGTATCAGTTTTGCAGAAGCCGGGTTTCTTTCACCGCGAGTCGCTACTTCGAAGATACAGCTTTTTAGAGTAAATTCCGCGATAAAACAAACATTGCCCTTGACACAAATCGAATGACACCAGTTAGCGATAAAATAGCACTTAAAACTTTTAAGGTACTTCCCTGTGCTTCACTGCAGTGGGACTGAAAGACTACTTGCGTAACCTGCACGACTCATTGAATGCTTACCACAAGCATGTGCCACAGTGCAAACTCGCTCAAGAGTTTCTGCGTGCATCATCCCTAAGTACAGGCCTGTGTAGAGTTACACTAGGGCCGCCAATTAGCGACACGAGATGGCGGTGGTTGGCAGGTGTCCAGAAGAGTTGGGTGTGATCTACTTCCATAGCGCAATGGTCACACGCCATTTAGATAGAAACACAAATTCGAAAGAGGCATTTGAGCACGTTCTCTATTCAACACATCGATGTGCCCCCATTCTTTAGTGCTTCAAATTTTAACAAACTAGAGCACTAAATTAGGTCTCTTGCACGCAAAGAGACAGACACAAGAAACTCGGAAATCGGAACTACGCAGGCGATTGTGCCGTTCCCTTATTCTCTGTTTTTTTTTGTAAACTTCTTTTTGAGCTTAAAAAGCCCATGAATACATTTCAACTTGCGGAGTCCAGTAACCATTTTTCACTTCTGTTGTGTTACTTCAGGCTGCAGCTCAAATCTGAACATCACGTATATAAGAAGCTATTTGGCTCACTTACCTTCGTTCCGAACTGTTTTATAGTCAGCAGCGTATATAAACCGTCGATTTCTTGGCATTAAATGCACAGTGTTTCAGCGAAGCCCACCGACAGTTTTTGAAATCACGCTTTTTGGGATGTACATCTCAAAACAGGGTAATTGTGCTAATTAACTAGTAAAATGGTTAACTAAAATGTGTTTAGTTCATTTTTGATGCTTTAAAATGAATTGCTACTTTCTCGTGATTGCGCTACAATGCAGTTCTTTTGTCCCTTGCTGCCTTACTTCTTAGTCTTTAATAACTGCAGTATGTTTTAAATTAAAAAAAATGTTAGCTATTTAACTGTCGTATTAATAGCTAGGTTGTGATTTGATGATTGTATCTTGCCGTTACTAATAACCACATCAGTTTTGAGATATGCGATCCTGCTGACCCACCCGCGGTGCCGAAATTGAAACCGCGTGGTCGCTGATTGCGCAGGCACAGCAGCAAGTTAAAGTCGCATGGCGTCCCACGTATCTCAATACAAATGCCCATGGTGCCAAGAAACATCTACGCTATACCACATAACAGCGTGCCAGGTGACAGATGCGGTACCAATAATGCCAAACCCGAGTGCGGGGCAATGCGAAGGAATGCTCTCCAGCGACCGTCAGGACGTCCAACTTGGCTAATCTGTCGGGCTCAGCTGGCAGCAGCATTCAGCGGAGCCCTGGACTAGGGGCAGACGGCCACTGCTAAGTAGATGGAAAACACCATCTGATTCCGCGAATCTCACCAATCTTAAAGCTCAATAATGGTTTTTCCTCCTCCTCCTCCTCGAGATCTCTGCTCCACCTGGGAACCTACTGTCTGCTCCGGGCGTCGTGCCCGGGTCACATACACGCGACCCGCTCACGTGGGTTTCGTGACCGGGCCGCATAGTTTTGATTTATCGCGCTGATGGGCCAGTATTGTTCAGCTACAATGACAATCACAATGACATTTCGGTAATTCTAAAAACTGATATGTCCGTTCCTACAAATATTTGATTACAAGTTGGCGCCTGTCATAGTTAAAAGTTAACTATCTGAATTTATTATGTAGCTGTCTAGTTAACACAATCGTCCTGTTTGCTGACGTCCTCCACCCCTGGTGCTAATATGCCGCAAGATCCGCTTTAAACATCGAATAGCGCAATTCTCAAAATTACAGGCGGCCTTTACGAGAACACTCTGTATTTACTGGCTTCAGCGCGTAGTTTATTATAACTGGCTTCACACGGATATAGCGCTTGGAATGGATTAATTTCCATGCTCTCCACAATGCCAAGTCATTAAGGATACCGGCAATTATTCCTAAACGCGGATTCCGGGGCAACGGAATTAATCAAATGAGTGCAACTTCGCTTGGCTTCGGACCCCCCTGTTCCCATCCCAGTGCCGCTCGCAGGATTTGGCGATTCTTCTTGGTTCCTTCGTCATTACTCAGCCCTCCGCTTCTTATATGGTGCAGTAAAAAATGGTCCGGGCGTGACGGGGCGCCGCCTTGCTAAGCCCGCCATTGAGCAAGCCTAATCCCATCGGTACGCGCGGCTCCATTGTTCGTCAGCTATTTCACTGCGAAATCCCACTGCGGTTCCCTGCTCATGGTGGACGCTTGTACTGCGCCGCTGGCCGCGAATGTACGAAGTGTGAGCTCTTTAAGCAAGCTGCTTTCAGAGCGAAATTAACATTTAACCGCTGCCACTACAAAGTGACGGATCTTCCCCACTCTTAGAGGGGCTTTGTGCCAGACCGACAATGCAAGTTCCGGGCATTGTTGTAGTGGCAGACCGCTTCCATTCACTCTGCTCTGCTGCAGCTGATGGAAAATTTAGATGGAAGTTGTCCAAGTTGTTTGAAGTGCTCCGGTATACGGCAATTCACTTATTCTTCGGAAATTTAATGTAAAGCTATCGGAAACAGCAAGAGTGCGCTTATGGGGGCAGTCGTTGAGGGTGTTACCGGCTGTGTTCAGTTTTAATAAACTTCGAGAACGGAGCTTTTTTGTACATTTCAGGATATATGCATCACATAGATGTCTTACTGTTCATTTTCTAAGCCCGCTGATAAGCCGAAGCAATTGTATGCCGACGCTCACGGTCATCGTGGGTAGCTTTTGTGACACAATAAATTGAAATAACCTGAAATAAATCGGGAAATAACATTTAAAAAAAAAATATCTCTCCTGGTGCGAATAAGGTAGTACCATAATAATGAAATGAAATTTGGGCATAAATCGGCTTGCATCACGTTCCTGTCGTATTAAGGCGCAGAGCTGCTGGACTAACTCAAAGGCTGTCGCTTAGGGGGCCTAATCGACAATTTTGGCTGCAGTTCTTTAGTTAGAAAGAAGTATAAAAGGGGAGTACATTAACAGACCATTGATCGCCCACTGGGTTTTAGTTTCTTTATGTTTTTGTTCTTGCCAAGCAAGAGTAGAACAGCAGTTATACCTTAAAACTTTAGATGCTTGCATATGAGCACACGCCGCTATGCGTCGTTAATTGTTTTCTCCTCCTCCTCCTCCTCCTCCGTCGTAGTCATCAATCAGCCAAAACTCCGAGCGCTCCTTTATTGGCCGTAACACCGGCTCCTTTAGTGGCCGGTGACGTTTTCCTTGAGGCATTAGGTAGGGTAAGGACGAACTTGGACGGAACGTCGAGCTTTCGAGCTTTACGATCCTCTTTGTGCTGTCTGGCTCCCTTTGGGTGCGCGCTTTTAATTCCTTCCGCCCTCCTGGCTCTTTCTCGGAGCTCCATCCAGGAACCCCGGAGCTAAGGGAGGCTTATAGAGTTCATAACAATCTAATAAGGCGTCTCGGTGACTTCGGGCGGGTTTGTTAGCCGCTCGAAGGTTCGCTTACCCCCCGGCCCCGTGGTCTTTGCCTTTGGCGCACATGACCCGTCGATTTTCGTGCGACGGGCGGAAAGGCTGTGGCTCGAGATATACGAATCAGAAGGAAAAGCCTTTTTCACCATTTAGCATCGGCGTTATCCGCGCACAGTTTCCCCTTCCCGGAGAGAGAGAGACCCGCGAAAGCAAGCGCGGGAACGACGGCGAATAGAAAGCGAACCACGGTGAGCAAGGGGTCGGGAACACCCCTTGCAAATTGAGTCTTTGACCCCAACGACGTCCACTCTTCGTTTATCAGGAGAAGCAAGAAAGGGAACGGAGAAGCAAAGCGCCGCGGGAACCAGCAAAGATAAAAGCGCCAAGGAAACTGCACGAGGCCAAGCACTGGCAAAGAGACCTGAAAGCTGATTTCCTTGCGCCGGGTGTTTCCTCTTTTTGGGGCGTTTTCAAGTTTCCCTGCTTCGGTCGCGAGCGTCCGTGGCTTCTTTGGTGCGCTCCGCTTCTTTTTCTCCGGAAGAACGGAACCGAGGGCGGCTCTGCCTCGCTAGTTTCCCACTCTGGCGGCCGGCCATTTGTCACGTGCAGCCAATCTGTCTCTGACCTTTTGTCATAGGGAGGAAGAGCAGAGGCGCTCGCGTCCGGCTACTGCGACGCCGCTCCTTGCGTTTATATAGCGTGCTGTGTGGGTAGATTACCTGAGCTTATATCTTAGAGCTCGTCTAGGCGCGCAGAGTTTGACGGTGGAAGCGTATACCACCACATTCCCTGTGCGGTTGCAAGCGTTCTGTTTTCTTATTCTTCCGAATAATCTGCTCTAGACAAATAGTTACTGCTTGCTTTTATGGTTAAAGGCTTTTTCCCTATATATATATATATATATATATATATATATATATATATATATATATATATATATATATATATATATATATATATATATATATATATATATATATATATATATATATATATATATATATATATATATATATGCGTTGATTTGCAACTGGAAAGCAAAAATGCCAGAACTTTTGCACGCGTCCTGCTTGACCGTTTGTCTTACTTCTCCTTGTTCCGTTTGGGCCTATTGGGTTTTTGTAATTACGCCTTGCGAACACAATGTATACAGTTACGAGCAAAGTGAAAGCGAACACTGCGTTGGCAGTCCAGAAGTTTTTTTTTTTTTTTTACTTCTGCATCGAACTAAAGAACGAAGAATCACGCGTCTAGAGAAATAATTAAGAAAGCAACTGGTACGTTTTACATTCAAGTAGTAATCGTTGACTGCCAACTAGTAAAGCTTTCCGTTTCGCATTGCCCCAATTGGTACACTTTGTTGCCGCCTCCGTGTGGCCCGCCTGTTATAAGGAATCTTGAACCGTGTTTTCCATCCTAAGGCTGCAACATTACGCATCACGTTAGAGGAGTGCCGGCACCTGCTCCTAGGAGCGTAGTCGTTTCTTCGATTTTGTCGCCCTCTTGTGTGTTGGTTCTCTACTGCGGAGCGAAGCCTCTTTAAATGCTGCGAGAAATCATTCTGCTGTTCAGCTACGGAGAAACTAAAAAAAAGGGGGGGCGGGGGGCAGGGGGGGGGGGGGTTGTTGTGACACGAATAAGCAAAGTGCACTGTTCTCCAGGGTGCTAAAGCTTTGCGGAAGCGCAATTACAAAGACATGTCGCTCCAAGTTGAGCGTTCTAAACGCTGCCATGCCCGTGGGCAACCCCTCGAGGGCGCGCTAGCAGCTTGTGGCGCAGTCACGAAGGCATTCCAGGAGGGGTACACATCCGCCGGCGTGGCTTCCCCCTTCCTCGGAGATCCCGACACGGTGCGCATTAAGGAGCCGCCTTTAGAACAAATGGGCGCATTCGTTCGCGTCGTGCGCCAGACTGCGTCAGGATACGTTGGCGGCGCCGGCGAGCCGAATGAAAGGCAAGTAGGGGCCGTCGAGACCGGCCATTCTAGCCCTGGATGCGGCGGCCGGGGCCACCTAAGCGATTCACGACTGGGGCAGAGCGCGCGCGCGCGAACAAACGACCTGGGGCCAGCAGACAGTGCAATGCATTCCCCGACGTTTTTTTTTTTTTTTTTTCTGGAGCGACCTCACGTGGCCGAGCCGGCGTTTCGAAAACATCATTGCTAACAGCGAGGGGGGCGGCGTCGGTGGGAAGAAAGAAAAGACCCCTCGCTGCGGCGCTCCCTGGGCGCAACTCTGGCAACTGCGCATATCCATGGCGCGCATTCGCCAGTGGTAATAACAGTGCCCGCGCCTCCCTCCACTCGTGTCGTCCCTCTGGAAGTCACTGTGGCCAGCGGCTCTTTTGTTCGGAAACAGTATTGGGAGGAGGATGACGACGCCCCGAGAATGACTGTAATTTAGGCTCGCGCTGCTTCTCCCTTTATCATTATTACTACTTTCCTTTTTTGTTATTTTCCCCGCGTGCTCTCCCACACGACCGCGCCAGCGATATCGACGCTTTCGTGTTTTTATCCACCTTCAGCTCTTCATCTCGAGCACGGTGGTTCCGACTTGGTCACATACGGGTTCTTTTCGCGTACACCTCGGCGCTTCGCGTTGTGAGAGTGCGTTGACTGCATGCTGCGCCTCCTTCCGGCGTCGTTCTTAATCGGATAGTCTTCCCACGATCAGGTATACGCACGCATGACTGCATCGCATTGCTACATAGGCTGTCACACCTAGAAAAAATGTCTTGGAAAAGAGCAGTGTCGGAGTGGAGGTTTGGTGGGGTTGAGAACCTCCAAGCTTTTTTCCGGGCTCCGAGATCCAAGCGCACGAACAGCGTTCGGATAGCTGACGCCGGGAGTAAAATGGTTGCTACGAATTCCTAATAAACAGTTGCGGTTCAACATTTGCGTGTCTGCCGTGCCACGAAAGCAGCAGAACGTTTCGCAGTATGCGTTGTTTAATCCGTGCTTGCGACAACGCACCACGACAACGGAATTCAGAAACCCGTATTTAATTAAGTACAGGGCGCTCGAACTTGCGAGAAATAGTAGATTGCGCAAGTGATCGGAGTGGTCAGTTCCTGCTATGCTTTCACGCCACGCTACTCCCGTCAGTTCCCTCCCCTTGCCCCACTCCCCCAAAAAAAAGAAGCGACAAAAGAGGAAAATTACTCAACTGCCGCTCAGTTGCAGTAACTCTTCAATTTGCTTTCGTTATGATGCGCCAGTACTCAAGAAATTACATGCAACAAATGCGCCTCTCGCTCACGACCAAACCAAAAAAAAAAACATCAAAGCAGCAGTTGACAGCAAGCACGCAGAGGTCACCACCGTGCCCACTGAGTGAGCGACGGCGACCCTAAAAACCGGTTGGGACGGGCCGGGCGCGCCAACGGTTTCTCCTCCAACTCATCCAGGCGAACGCAAGGGCGCGCGAGCACATAGACGCACCTTTAAAAATGCAATTGTCTGTCTCTGTTGTCTTTCGGCCCTATAGTCGGCCCCGTGTTACCCTCCCCGAGGTGCGTGCGCTGCCCTCGTCTCCTCCCCGCGTGCGATGCGCGCGTCCCCGAGCGGCCGGGGAGTCCCGCAAAGAGCGCTACTCATCTCCCGTGCACGGACCCCTCTGGGCCGCGATAAGCAACGGAATTTGCCCTGGCGGAGTGAGCGGCGGCGTCTCTATCAGCCTCACATCCGCGCCTCTCGTCCCGGGATCTTCGCACCCGAGGTTCATCACCCGCCGCGGTCCTGAATAGAAAAGTGGGGCCTTTGTCGACGTGGCTCTTCTCTGATTATGCGCTGTTGTTGTCTTTCCCTTTTTTCCTCTCCTTTCCGGCACCTCTTTTTTTTTCCCTCCCTTTTCTCGTTTCTTTCACCGGGATCAGTGCAGTTTGGGCGATATTAACAGGAGAACCCTCACCGCCGCCGGAACAGTACTTGGCGCGGGGCAGGGGGGTCCATACACCTCCCCATTCTGCGCGGCCCTTCTTTCTTGCGGTGGCATGCGTCGGGTCGGGTTCTGTGCGCCTGGGTCGTGACCAGCTCTTCTCACTTCTCGCTCTCGCGACGCCTGTTGGCAACGGCGGACAAAAGCAGGCGTAGAGGAAGTCGCCAGCTGGGCCACGGCTTGAGAATGGTCCACCCACCAGGTGCTTGAGAGCTCTCTTCTCCGAAGCGCCCAGCTGCTGGTTCAATGCTTCTGTGTACGCATTCGGGGAGGGGCGGAGACGTGTAAGGGGCCCACAACGTTTTGTCTTTGTGCAGCAGAAGGTATATGGCGACAGGTGATGGCTTTGACGCATGTGCGCTTGGCTTGTGAGCGTGCGAGAACTGCATCATTGTGAAATAAAGTACAGGTGCTGCACAGAAGTTTTCAGAACATCGAAATCATAAAAAACCTGAATTTCATCGTTTCCTACAGGCTCAGCGAGGAATTGAGGGGTGCATTGCGCAGGTCGCGCGCATGTAATCGTCGATTAAAGTCACCGCGATCTTCAGGTTTCTCCTCACAGCACTAAAGGAATGCGGGTAAACCAGATGATGACATCATTGTGACGTTTCAGATATCCGCTGCCTTCGCCGGCGTTCTCCCAAGCACCGTCTGATGCCGCCAAGCAACTTTTCGCGGCCTTTGCCTTTGGTGGCGTTGGTTTTCTTTCTCTGAGATAAAGTTCCGCGTAGGAAATGTAACGCCGCTGCTACTGAGGCTCCCTACCGCCGCTATGCGCTGCGGAGAAGCCTCAACTCAATTGCAGCATTATTCCGGGATTACGCCATCATTTTAAACGATAACAAACACAAAAAAATATATGCTTTACCTGCCGATTTCGTATATTCCACCCCTTTAAGGTCGTCGAATTCTTCAGTCGCCCTTAAACGTCATGTGGTGCTGCCGCATATACAGCCGAGTGCGGGGAGCAAAACCCTCTCTGTGCTGTGACTCTAAACGCCCGTAAATAAGCAGGCTTAAAAACTCTGAGCTCACTCTTGGCAGCTGCGTTAGGGCGTCTGTCATACATGCATTTCTTGTTATTTTTGTTGTTATTTTGACAGGTAGCCGTCACGTTAGCGAGTTATAGCTTGTTTTCCAACAGTTTAAAGCACGCTTTAAATTCGGGTTGACAGGGTACATGAACAACTGAAAGTCATGATCGCTTTTCTGCGGATTGCCGATCAGCCCCAGCTTATATGAACTATGCAGCGTTTTAGAGTCTTATCTAGACAAATAGTTAAGTCGTTTACTCGCTACCATGTTTACGAGGAATCCAATAGTATTATCTCTTACGGAATAAAAGGCAGGAAAGACGAATCTGCATTCTTCTCGAATAAACATGCGCACTGCGAAGCTGGCCTGCACAGCTCATTTCATACTCATTCTGTTGAGAAGACAAAGGTATCACTGCCAGAGGGAGGAGTTCGGAGCTGGCCATGCAAGTGCGACGTCTCAATGGAATCGGCTGGCAGCATTCGCTATATCACCGCGCCACCTGGTGAGATATAGAGGTGCCGCTGCGATCGAAACGTCGCTTCGCCCCGTCGCCTATAGGCACAAATGACGCAGCGGGCCAGATGGGCCGACTTTTTCACCGCATTAACGACTGGGCTAGGGGTTCTCCAGTGCGCGCGTGTTTTATTCATCGCCGCCACGAGCAGTTGGCAGGGTGCACTGTTTTCCGGGACTACAATTAAGAGCCTGCGAAAGGCGAGATTGCTTTATGATTGTTTCAGTCGCCGGACCAGCCGACGACTCGACGCTAATGTCTTCTTGAATGGGCCCGACTTATTGATTGCCAGCGAAATCTGTGCGTGACTGCGGGCACTCGGCTGTCACGCCACACGTGGAGGAAGTCCGGGAACCTGCTGTAGTACGCGTGGCCGCAGCCTTTCAACCAGCGATGCTGCAGTCCTGGAGCGCAGGCCACATGCCGCTGCTGTCCGCCGCGTGCCTCCCACTTCTTCGCTCGGATGCCTTTTCTTTGTATTTTACAGAGCTGATAGAGTTGGGGGGGGGGGGGGGGGTAGCTACTGCAATTCTTTCGTAGCCATGCACTATGCGAAATACTGCAAAAAAAAAAATACTGCTTCACTTCACAGGGAAGCGCACACCTATATACGCGTTTACTGGGTATATTTCGGTATGTATTCCACCTTTATTTCCCTTGATATGAATTAGTTCTCACACCTGCGCGTGCGCTGGACGAAGACCCAGGCTTTTAGCTTCCGCTTCACCCGAAATTCGACATTTCCGGCCGCCCCAAAGCCGCTTAGCGTCGGGTAAGATGGCGGCGCTCGTCGAGGCCAAAGTCGCGGCCTTCACGACTAATTCGCATTCGGTAGCCCGTGCGCCCTGCCTCGTGACAGCAACATACGAATGGTGCGTCAGACTGTCAGAAAGTTTGTTCGATAAACTGACGGTACTTTCGAATATTTCGAATTCGGCCGATAGGAAGTCTAATGAGGACGCCGAATCCTGTCGCCGCGGAAATATTTCAGCACGAGCACGACGTTTAAATAAACTTACTTAGCACTAAACGACGACCAATAAATCAAGCAGTAAGTAGCGACTTCTTATCGGTTAATTTTATTCGATAACACCTTACGATATTAAGCACTCTTCAATAGGAAAGAATAGCTGGCTAGCTGGGCTAATGGCCTTACTATACACCGGACTGGCGCTCCAAATCGCGAACGCTTTCAAACAATTTTTTTTAAAAACTGAGGCTACTCCTACGTGGCCTAATCCTGGCATACTCAGGAGTGGTTGAAACGTCCGACAGTCGCGCCCTCCGTCCTACAACTCCAGTGATGCGAAGCAGCAGACTACGTTTCAGGACGTCCGTGCGTGACGGTCAAATATCATATTTTCACCGTATGCTTGTAGTTCTGGCAGCAGTTCCAGCGTGAG
Source organism: Amblyomma americanum (assembly GCA_030143305.2). Lineage (NCBI taxonomy): Eukaryota > Metazoa > Arthropoda > Arachnida > Ixodida > Ixodidae > Amblyomma > Amblyomma americanum. The sequence goes on along the minus strand of JARKHS020036082.1, from coordinate 6,301 downwards.
GTGCCCTGCATGGCCCTCCTAGCCTCTGAATGGTTGCGCTAAAGAAACGCCCCTTTGCTTTCAACGACAGCCAGGTCAGCCGGTTTGGGCTAAACGAAGCCGTGTCCTGCTCCCCCTTTTTCTCCCATTCACTAGCCTTCGTGCCTAACCCGCATATTTTAGTATCGATGGCGACAAAATACAAAAATCGCCCGTGAGCTGTGCGATCTCAGCGCACGTTAAAAAAAAAGCCCCTAAGTGGTATAAATAACCCTGGAGCCCTCCACTGCGGCCTTCTTCGTCACTTGTGTCGTTTTGGACGGTAAATCGCCACAATGTCAGCTCCTCGCGCTGTGACGTAAGCCATCACTCTACGTAAGCGGCGCCCCATCGCGACGACGAAACGAACCAAGGCGTCCAAAAGGGGACTCGGTGCGAAGCGAGCGATGTGGCTGGCGTTGAAATACAAAAAGCGATGGCGCAAGGCGCAAGGGAAAGGGCAGATTACAGTCTTGTGTACGTGACATATATGTGTTCCGCGTTGCTAAGACTTCGGCAAAGCAAGTTGCTATGTACGCAACACCGAAAGTTTCAGAGGGCAACTATTTAGCGAGCGTAGCTCTGAGCTTCGGTAAAAAAAAAAATTAACATAAAAGGGAAGTCAACGACAACGCGTTCGGAGTGGCGGCCTCAATTCTTGCTTTGTCATTTCTTTGTTTCTTTTTGCGTGTGTGTGCGTGTGTGTCGTCGCTTCTAGCACGCGCTTCGCAAGATACGCGTGCTGTTGACAGTACAGCTAAATGCGCCTCTTCTCTCGCAGAGCACGCATCAAAAACCAGCGCACGACCGACACGGCAGTCGAGGCATGCGCGCTTCGGCGCCCTTCAGAAGCTTGAGGAGAGGCACGTCGAAGCTTCTCTCGCGCGAAATAACGAACATAAAAGAAAGCGTGTGTTGTCACGATCGAAGACGCTTTCCTCCTCAGCCTGCTTTGCTGCGCGTGTTGGGGACGTTGCAACGCCAGCAGAGCGGCCTTTCACTGCCGTCGGCCGCTTGGGACGAGCCTTGCAGAATGTTGTACGGTTTGTTGGCCAATGCATTAAGAGCCATCTAATGCGGTTTGTAAATTAACAGCCGTGCTGTTCTCGCGCCCTACCATTAACTGGCAGACGGACGGTGTGATCGATGAACCGCGCGGACACTCGCTCGACATGCACTCGCCTGTATGGCTTCAAAATGAACAGCGCTGTTCACTGCGTTGCCATCGGGTTGAACTCATCAGTAGCACTATGGTTGATTGTAGTTGTATGGCACGCCCCATTGTTTAAGTGCATGCGAGTAGTCACCCGTTGTAGTTACACCGCGTCAGACACCATGAAGAAAAAAAAACATTGAAAAGTGCAGCTGTGATGGAAGCACCGTCTTGGTAACCGCAGCAGAAATGCAGCCATCTTTGACATTTCGGTAATGCTATAAGAAAAAAAACAGAAGTTACAGAGAATTGATTGAGCAGATGACTTAAGCTCACGACTTTTAAGCTCACGCAGGATGGCGTAGTTGTGCCAAACGTTTTGCAGCTATCTTCCAACTCGTTACGAAGCGCTGTTGCTATGGCGCCATAGCGACCGCACGCCCACTGTCACTACCACCTACCGTTAAATGCGAATAGCAAAAAGCCCAGCCTAGTGGCAAACCACGTCGATAAACCTACCGACCATCTCCGAAGCGAAAGCATAGCGCAGTGCATGCATATCTGTACTACTTCCGACGGCGCTGTGCGGAAAAAGTTCGCCGGAATTCTTGACAGGCACCTCAAGGCCACGCTGTATCCGACACGCCCACGAGCGAGGCTGGAAACGAGGGAGAGAGTAAGCGAGTATCGAGCGCGCCCTCGCGTCCAGCCAAGCGCAAAGGCAGCCGCTTCGCGCATGCCGGCGCTGCGCCGCGCGGGCCCCAGTGTCTCCTGCGCCTTGGCCTCGCAGTGTTCACGTCTTTGCCGAAGCACGGAGCGGGAGAACAGAGCTTCCGGCAGCTTTCCGTCTGTGTGGAGTTTCTTTGCTTTTATGCTTTGCGTTTGTGCCGAAATGGCACTTTGGTCCGTCCGAAAGCGACCACAACTATCACAATATTCTGGCTCCTTGGATAACTTCGTTTCGATACGGCCGGCAAAAGCACGCCTGATACTTCGAATCACTTGCTCCAGTAGCCTTTAGAAGATTTGTTTTTTTCTGTTCTAAATGAGATAATATTTATTTCATCACTATCCCCTTCACTACGTTAATTAGAAAGCGCATGACTTCAGACAACAGTCGTAAGTCGTGCTATTGGGCACTGTGAAAAGAAATTAAGTCATTGTCGGCCGCAAAGAATTACCCATTGCAGAGCAATATATCGCGATGTCAAGCGACTGCTTTTTAAATGCCTTCATTTGCAGTTCAAAAACTATGTTTGATGAGCGCTTCTCTCCAGGGCATCCGCAGCCGCGTGACCTAGCTCGGAAGCCTGTCGAGAGTTAGCCAACGAAGAGCGAAGGGACAGGCTCAACGTCAGCAGTATCAAGGCTTAGGCGCGCTGCACCGCTGCTCATACAGAGCATCGGAAGACTCACGGTCATAAGCTAGTACGAATCGCCACTGCTGCAGGGCAGCCAAGGCATGAAGTTTCAATCCAGTGGAAAAACAGAACAAAAAAACTAAAGAGGCGCAGGCTCATGACCCCCGCTCTCTCCCTCTGCACACACGCGCGCGCATTGTAACGGTAAACGGTAGGATCTCAATAAAGAACCATAATCGTAAAGTTAAAACCCAAGAGAAAACCAGATGTTAACACGACAATAAAGGACCCTCAGCTAAGATTAAAGGCCGAAGTGGTCTAAATCGATCCGCGGCCCTCCAATACGCCGGGCCTTATGGCCCATGACGCTACCTTCGCTCATAAAAATTCACCAACTAATCACTGAATGCATACATCACGTTGAAACACAAGTGTATTTACGTAATCCACAAAGAATAATAAATCTGCTCGTGTATACTATATTCGATAAAAGTCGTTACGGGGTCCAGTGGTATTTCTGAGGCTTGAGCAAAAGAACGGGTGCGTGGTCGAAAACAACGTTTTATGCCGACGTTTCCGACCCGGTCCGGCAATCGTGAATGAGTTTAACTCTTCAAGCAGCAACAGCTCCTCCCCGTGCCGATAATGGTTTACTTCCCAAAATTATCACCTGATTCAACTTGATCTACTTTTTTTTTTCAGCTCCGCACTTCGGGTATTAAAAGTTTCGATCGTTCTGAACACGATAGCACGGGAAGTGAAATAAAAAAAAATGTGAAGCTTTTTTTCTGTTCCGCTTCATTCTGCACTAATAACGCACCTATCACATTCGCATTTCTCCATTCGTTCGGCAGTGAGGTCACCAGGGCATCTTTCATCGTTTGCTGCCTCCCGCGCTCTTGACGAGCCGTATAGAGCGGCTCTCGAGTCCCGAATTCACCGTGCTATAATCCGCGCTGTAAACCGATAATACTATCGCATTTAATCTTCGTCAGCAAAGTGGTACTTGGAGACAATGTCTACTTTTTCGTCAAATGAGAATCGCCCTCCGTATGCCACACTCGGTTATTAGCCACACAGACTATCGTCTCCAAGGGCGCCGAGCACCTGCGTGCTGACGGAAAAGTGAGATCACAGATCTTTTCTCAGCGCTAGCTGTATTAGCATAGCTCCCCGCTTTCACCTCGACATCGGTGTCGTCGTCGTCATCGTCCGCAGCAAAAAAAAAAAAATGACAACTACAGTCAAAACCTCGCTATAACAAAGCGATTTATAACGCAATGATGGATATAACGAAGAAATGGGTATTCCCTGTGAAAGTTCCCATGTACGCTCGCGTATCTGATATCTCATTTTTCCGAAGTAAAATTTTCCTACAAACGAACATAACGCGAGCGAACCCCACCGGCTGCTTCGCGCTGTGTTGATCGATTTGTTACGGCGCTCAACACCTGCGTACCCATTCGACGCGTGGCGCGCATGGTGCGTTTATCCAGAATGTTCGTCGGCATCGGCTTCAGCGCGACAGTATGTTCACCCCGGCGCACCTCCTTCGCCGAATCCTGGGTACGCGGCTCGGTGAACGATGTCACGCAGAGCTATTCGCAGCCCGCAGCGGTATGCTTAGTCTGTAGCGAAGCAGCGACTATAACGAAGAGATCGCGGGGCCCCTTGGACTTCGATATCATGAGGTTAAGCTCTATATGCATATGTACCGTCTTTGCCAAAAGTAACCCCCTAACTCAGACCGCTACGCAGAGTATACTTCCCCATCAATGCAGGGATTCGCCCATTCATTCATATGCTACGGCTACTTGTGTTTGCTCAGTGGCAGTGGCAAAGGAGCTCAGCAGCAGCGGCAACCGTGCATGGCGTGTGTTAATCATTTCGAGAACCAGCCAGCGCTGGTCGTACCACCGAGGTGAGTGGGTGACTGTTTTCTCCTTATTATAGAGCGACTCTTATCCTCTTGGGTACTCAATCCACACCTTTCTCTCTCTCTGTCTCTCGATCTCGACCACGAACCAAAATTGACAGACGATTGCGGTAGTCTGTAATGCGAAATTTGAGCGGAGCTCTTCACACGCCACCTCTGATTGGTGGCGTCTTATCCCGCAGGGGACAACCGGTTACGCCGACAACGCCAACGACGCGCAACGCAGGAACGGGTGCCTTAGACTTAGCTGGGCTCTAATGTCGGTGTGTTATAGCAAGCGATAGGTGTTAAACAATATTTTTTTTGCATGTCTGCAAAGGATGTCATCAGCAAAGTCAAGAGACAGTACAGTTTTTTTTTTAGCCTCTAATTTTGTGTAAAAACTGCTGAAATTAAAAAAAAAACCCGGAAGTTAACTTCTGGCAGTTCGGCGGGCTATAGATTTTGCCCGCCAATAAAAGCAAATAATAAAAGGGGATGGCGTCGCTGGAACGAAATGCTCTTTGTACAAGTACTGTGATATTATCGCGAAAAAACTTCGGAGCGATAAGACCCTTCTGTGAAAAAGTAATGAAAGAGGCATGGAAAAAAAAAAGAGCCTGAAGCGGAAATTTGCAGCCATTGTTGTCCAGCGCTGCAGTGACACGACGTTATCGAACATCCGGAGCTGAAACAATCGCTGTCCGACCCCGAATAATGAGAATACCAAGAAGAAGAAGAGAGATGAGAACCCAGCGGAAAGTGGCTACACCATGTCTGATGGACATTTCTGCCGTACGATGATAATTGCCCGAGTTAATAAGTCCTCTCCGCGTACGGTATCTACGTAGTTATGTGTGTTTTTTTTTTCGGAACAGTTCTCTCATATTCTGCCTTGTGTCGCTGCCTTTCCTGCTTCGGGTATCCCGCCTAACCTCGACGTTTTCCATTAAGGCCCGAGAGAGAAAAAAAAAAGAAACTTTATGCCTTCTGCAGGTCGAGTTCCATCTGCACTTCTCTTTTTCGTGGTTTTTCATGGATAACTTTCTCCGGGTCTTTTGATCGCCTGCGCCCTTGTCACTTTTGTTCGGCCGGATTTTATGATTAATAAAGAGGGAATGCGCGGTGTGCGCGTGAGAGAGAGGGAGAGAGGGGGAAGAAATAAAGGCGCGGGGCGAGGAGAACATTGGCAGTGGAACCAGGCCAGAATTGATTTCGAACTCGACCTTCTCTCTGCCTCTTTGCATCGCCTTTTCCTGCGGCAGTGCGCGCGCGCGCTCTGCCTAGTCCCCCTTGCCCGTCCGTGCAGGGCGGTTGTTCGGCCGTGCGTTTCGGTTTCCTGCCTTTCACTGGGCGGGGATTCATTCGTACGCTCAGGCTTCTCTTAATTTCTTTTTTTTTGTTACTAATTTCTTCTTCTCGAACGAAAGCGGAACAGAACGCACCGAGATGGAGAACGAGCCGAGCGGGGAAAAGGGAAAGACGCGCCTTCCTCCTCCTTTACCTCAATTTCGGGTGCCTTTAAAAGCGCCTCCCCCAAATCTCCGACGCGCGGATCGAAGGAAACAGAAGTCGATAATTTTAATATTTCTCCGGCTGAAAACGACCTGTCAATAAACAACCGCCCAACTGAAAACTGAAGTGCGTGAAAAAGGCACCGTGCGCAGGTTTGGCAAAGCCGTTGGCGAGTACTAAACGGCAAAAGCGATCCCAAGAAAACCTTTGGCGAAGCACAGGAAACCGGATCAAGAAAGGCATCCGAGTTCGGAGCTTGCCCCGAGGCAAGCGCATTCGCTCCGTAGGCGCGTGACGTGCCGACGTGTGTCGCGGGCGACGGAAAGCCGCTCAGCGGCG